>JAMQGT020004116.1:0-137717 GCA_024447675.2 Pterophyllum scalare | reverse complement strand
CAGAGTTCACGTGACAACACCACGCTGACTGCGATTTTGCTGACATCTGCTTCTCCTACTGGGATTAACAGTCCTGATTAAAGAAGATTAATTGCTCTTTTACTTAGATTTACTTGAGTTTACTTGGATTTTGCTGTGGCTGGCAAGTTTTGTTTGCTCTGGCATCTAACCAGTGCTGATTTGGAGGTTTTATTCTCTTCGAAAAGAGAATAAAGTTGTCTATTAATAGTGAAGTAAATCAAATGGCAGGAGATTCCCTGCTTTACTCGTTACTGTACTGACTTTCCTTTTTAAGCCCCGACTTTGTGAGGCTCACCTTCATTTTTGCGGGATTTGACGAGAGTGACCTTGGCTGGGCGTGGGGCAGGTTGTGTGAGCGGCGGTCTGACCGTGGGGAGAGACTCCTTTCTCGTGAGCCGCTGCGTTCACGTTCCCTGTCCCTTCGCCCGCTGCTCCGCCCGCTACGCCTGCCCATAGCCCCGCCCACACCGCTGTACGCGCCACTGCGTCCACTTCCGCGTTTCATATATCTCTTCATCGTAGCTATCCTCCTCCTCGTCATGCTCTGACATAGTCTCCCTCTCCCCCAGGCGGCCCATGGGGACGTGCACCTTCCTCTTACGTCTGATTGTCTAACCAAAGGAAACAAAATCTGAGATCAGCTTGACAATCAAGATGAGACAGTCGATCCCCTAATGATGCATATGCATATTTTTCCTGTTAGCAAACTGTCAAAACATATGAGAAAGCCCAAATAACCTTCATGGTAATATACATATCTCTGCTACAAACACATTGCAAGTCTAGCCACAAAATAAGCTTTCCAAGAAGAATTCATAATGGGATATGGACACTCACAATTTTGGCAAGTTTCCCACTTTTACGAAGCTGCTGAACAGCATACGCGTGCTCCACATTGTCCATGGAGACAGCATTGACCATGACGACTCGGTCATTTTCCCTAGAGAAAACCAAGAATAGACAGACAGTGAAGTCTTTATGGAGCAGGCAGTGTAATTTAATACTAAAAGTGAGAAATATGACTGGGTTCTCAATAACACAACAAAATCTTACTGCAGTAAGCCTTCTGCGGGGCCTCCTTTCAGCACGTCTGAGATGACAATGGAGGTCTCACCACTCTGAAAATGAGGGTTATCCCTTCCACCTGAAATGGCTATCCCAAAGCCAAACCCTGGTGCCTGCAGACAGAGAAAAACAGATTAGGATGTGTGGGTGGACCAAGACACTGATATTTAAAAAGGTACGGGCACAGGCAGACGGAACTAAATTATCACTTCCTTCTATAAATGCAGCCAAATCACTGTTTGTAAACCAACTCTGGAGTGTTAAAAACAGACCAGTCTTATACTGCTACTCTCAAAAGGCCTGAAAACCAAGAACATATGGTAGTAGCTTTGGAGCTGTATAGTCTGTGTGCACAAAATGCTGGACCAGCATTTGTGCACATTATTTAGGCTCCACAGCCAAAAACATGGGATTGTTTAGAAGAAAAGATTTGTGATAACTCTGCTGTTTTGTCTGTTCCACCTGCGATTAATTACACAGTGAGCAAACTTCCTACATGCTGTGATCCTGAAAATAGGAGGGAGGAAAAAGTGCTGGGATGGGGGATAGAGGAAAATAAAGTAAACCAGGCAGAGCAGAGAGCTTTTGCTTTAAGGCATAATTTCAACATAGACAATTATAGAGAGCAAAGGAAGGACAACAGATACCCACCCTGTGTAGTGTTACTGTGTGCTGTTCCCAAATGACTGTTTCCTCCATTGCTGCACTCTGAAAGACAAAAAAAATGCAGTGATTAATGCAGTCAGGGTTCCGATACAAAGAGTCAAAATAATTAATTCTTCCAACTGACAACATTTCCTTCAACTGGGTATTTAACCTTTATCAAAGTCAGCATAAAGGTCAAATGTGTTGTTTTTTAATGAGCAGAGTAGGCGTTATATGTCCAAGCTAAATGGCTGTATAATGTGTCGAACGGTGTTTAACAGTTTTGCAGCATTTGCAGCAAAAACTACTTATACTGACAGGAGAGAGGGTAATAGTTTTAACTATCAGCAACCTGGAGGATTTAGGCTATATTTCATTATTTATATCACTCCTGTACTGCAAATAAAGGATGTAAAGGTTATAGTGAGCCACATCAACTGTCAAAACACACTGAAAGATCTTAGTTAAAAGAATTTTTAAAAAGCTGAACAAACTGAACATTTTGACACACAATAATACTACTGATGATTTTTTTATTATTATTATTATTAATTCTCTCTACCAATACTTCCTAGTGGAAGGAGAAGGAAGTGTTCCCAGTGTTTCTGTGCTCTTCACCAATAAAAATTAAAACAGGACACACAGCAGGACACTTTTGCTTCACACCGATACAGACCACACATATCATAAACATGTTTGTGTTAGACCAGAATCAGTCTTCTTTGTAGTGGGTCCCCAGTATGAGGTCCCAAGTTTACAGTGAACTGAATACAATGGTACAACAGAAAAAGACCCTGCTGGATACCACGGAGCCACACGGGCAGTAAGTCTCTAAAATTGAAGGACGACCTCAGCCCCATTAAAACCCAGAGAGGATAAGATTAGGGTCGCCTCCGTCAGCTGCTGGTTTAACACCGTCCTCTGCGGCCTACAGCTCGCTTCTTATCGCTGCTTCTGTATCATTTTACCTCCACTGCAATCTCACAACACATTAGACAGTCAAGGACTGCATATAAAATACTACCAGGTCATTCCCATTAGGGAAAATTACAACCACCATCACAGCACTTAATGCAATAACCCCCATCTGTCACGCAAAATAATCCCAGCTCTGAGATCTTAAAAGGTGAGACTATCACACATTTCCCTTCCGCTTTGCTGGTAATTTCTTTGACACCTCGAACACTTACAGTATGACCACCTATGCAGAAATCTCATGTTGCGGTACATTAAAGTGTGATGAAAAATGAGCAAAGGGAGATTACTCTTCACGCTAAAAAAGGAACATTGGTTCCATTGCTTTGACCTGCCGCTGAGATTGTTGTCAGTGTGTTGGCGGCTACAAATGCAAAACATCTAGCAAGTGTCAGTCCAGCTTCCCACTGAAGACTATTTTGCAACACATCAGTATGACAACTTGTTAATGGCAGTCCTATTAAGCCACAAAGAGTGATAAACGGCTAAAGCTTGGATGATCTATAGGCCAAATATTGAACTAGAGAGCATCATGCAATAGGATCATACCATCCACGATGCCAGTGACTTCCTGGGACACACCTACTGTAGAAATATTATGTTTAAAGCCTCATATGGGGAGATGCTCTGTTAATCAAATTTTAATCAATCCATCCATGTCTTTACTGCTTCCATCAATTATTAAAACCAGCTAACCCACTCCATTACTTTTACCCCCAAATTCACACCCTATCAGGATGTGGCAGGTTTACTATGAGTACTATTCTTTCAAACTCAGAGTAATCCTGTTAAATAATGGTATCAATATTCACCAAAAGTAATTATGATTATGAAAAATTGATTATGCAGTAGACTGAGTAGTCATAATGGAGAGCTACAAAAACAACTAAATGTAAAGTGGTAAGGGACCATGGGCCCAAGGATGCCTGATTTAGGCAACCGTATGTGATAGTTATGGCACTGGGACACCCAGCTTAAATTACCTTATTTTGAGCACATGTAAAATGCACCAAAGTGTATTTTACACAGTTTTAACTCAACACTTAACAGCCCATGCTGCTGCAGAAAGAAATGCCTGAGAAAAAAAATTACTTCAAGTTTGAAGAAAACAATAACCAGCGTTGTTCTGTACAACAGAAATCATAGTCAGAGGCAGTAGCTTCACTGACCGACTCTTGCTGCTATGCCATTTATTGTTTTAGCACCCGGGCCTCCTTCAACACATTACCCTTATGTCTGCTGCGACCTGTCGGCCAAGTGCCAAAGATTAGCTGGCGTCTGGGAATACGGGTAGCTAAATAAAATGCCACAAGTGGCCCCAGACATTCTCAGCTTGGCAGCAACAGTCAAACTCCTCAAGCAGCTTATAGTGGGGCTCACACAAGGAGAGTGAATTAACGTTTGAATAAGGGAACTCCCCCCTGGCCTTTTACACTGAGTTATCTGCTCTTGAGAGGGGGGGCATCTGAATATAAACAAGTCTGGAGAAAGCTGGAAAGTTTGCTCTTCTGGGTAGGAGGATTTATGCACCAGTCTTCTTGATTAGCACTGTGCAAATGTTGATGCCAAGAGTTCAGACATGTTGCCTAAATTTATAGATGTTTGCCTCTAACTGATAAATGGGGGTGTGTGTTTCCAATTAATATTAAGACTTTGAAAACTTCTTTATAGGAATTTATGCAGTATAACACAAAACATGCACACCCACAAACATATAATGTTTTGGAGTGGGTTGCTAGAAATGTCAATTTTATTGTCTGGAAAATATGTTTAGAGGATGCTTATTAAGCTCGACTGAATACAAATAAATCACCATAAAAATTAATGAAACAGAAAAACCCAAATGGGGCAAACAGAAGGACTCTAAAACTGAACAAAAACAGATCTCTCTCTCACATACACACACCTTTCATTGGGAAGGGATTTCATTTTGCTTCCTTGTCCTCCCGCAGAGCTTGTTGCTCTGGTAACGGTTTGGTTTTCTACTGGCCTTTCAGGACAGGTATGAAGGTTCCTCTAAACTGTGAGATTAGTAAAAAATGAATGAACTGATCAGCCCAAGTTGCTGTTGTTTTTATGGCTCAAATGAGCACCATTAGTTGTTGCTACAGAGATCTAAACAGTGCAATAAGAATGTCTGTCAAAAACAAACATGTTTATTTCCTGTTCTTTTGTAGAAAAAAACCCCTTCACTGCAAAAGCATTCTGTGCTGCAATCAAACCAACATCTTCCGATCTGAAATACCATAACCATTAACAGGCAAGCAAAATTAAAATTAAAGCCAATGTAAGACACGTCTTAAGTGAAATGTGAAGACTCCTGAGTGCAGTACGCTGTAAAGTTGCACCACCATCCCGTGACTGATGACTCTCAGTGCCTCTGTTGTGTACACCCTTTACAGTCACAATCTGGTGCCAAGAGAAGCTTCATGCCTCAAGCTAAAGCCAGGGCTGGCAGCCACTCCACAGCGAGACACACCATGTTGGTTGGGTCATGCTTGGGGGATTACAACTAGGCAACTTGGGAGCCAGCACTACAACACAGATGGACTTCAATGCAGATGGATAACACAGCAGAGAACGGAGAATGGAGAGGAAAGCTCTGCTCAAAGGGACTGTGTCAAAACAATGCACAAATGATTGATCATCATCATCACCAATAAGCCCACTGGGCTTTTTATTCCTCTGCAAAACAAACTATTATAACATGTATGTAAAATATTGCTCTGCCAGCAGCAAGCTTTTAATTGCCACTTGTAAATCAATTATAGACTCCTAATAACAATTACTGTCATTACGTATCACAGCTCATATTCCTGATTACTCCTTCAGCTGCTCTATAAACTAAAAATCATGAAAAATGACCAGCAGTTTCCAAAAGATATTCAATATTACCACAAAAAGCAAAAGCTGTCATTCGCATTTAGTTACAAGTCCCTAGTCAAGGAACCTGGCATTCTTGCTCAAAATATGACCTAAAAGGATTAGGCAATCATTTAAAATAGTAGCCAATTTTTCATTAATTAAGAAACTGTCTCAGCTGCTCCACTTACAATATATTTCAGGGGCACACATGGCTTAAATCATTAGTATTTGAAGACAGCACTTATAACTAGAAGCTATCTGTATGCCAGTGACAAAAAAACTGAGCAATAACAAACTTACACATACTTGTGTGACCTGGAGATCCTGTCTGAGGCCAGCAAAACAGTAAATTTTGGCTACTTGGCACTAGCACATAGTCTGGCAGCACACTGTGACAATTCTTTTCACTTTCAAGCAAAGCTAATCAAACGTTCAGTTACAAGTTTGGCTTGGAATGATTATGAAAACAACATAATTGAGAGAAAAAACACCGACTGCCCTCACTTTCACAATGAAGCACTGGTTTTGTTTTGTGTAATTAAATCGAGCAGGCCCCTTTTCTTTTACAGCGCCGACCTTCACCCCTCCCCTAAAAACCCAAAACTCACTCCCCACCAGGCTGTGGCAGGTTTGGATCAGCTCGAGCCAAGATAAGAGAAAGAGAGCCTGAGGGAAAACGAAAGAGAGGAAACCAAATTAAAACACTTCAAGGAGTTTAACAAGCACATGATGAGCCTAATCATGGTAAATAATTGTGATCTCTAAACTGATGATAATTATTTTTTTCCCCATAATCTAGCAGCCCTATTTTAAAATTAATTTGAATACTAAAGAAAAAAAAGAGATAGAAAGGTTGTACTGTAAGCCTTTCTTTTCAATGTAGACTGAAGACAGCCAACCCACTTGAAATGTGAATTTTCTTTGAGTGCATCGTAAATACTAATGTATTCATCTACACACTAATATGACATTTTTTATTATCATTAAAACTAAAGAGCAGAGGCTTCCCAACTGTCTATGTAAAAAAAAGCAAATCATATTTTGTCTTAACTGAGGCAGCATGGTGGGATTTTGTGCTGTAGTATGGTTTAGGGGTGAGGCAGAGACTTATTCAATTCTGACCGCTCTGGGACCAGAAGAGCTAAAAATAGCTCTCATTAATTCTACTGTTGAGATGCTGCAACAGAGTGATTTAGGGGGAACCTTGCAGCATGAACACTGTAGAACATTTAATAACTTCTTGTTGTATTAAATGCCGCAGATCAGCCAAAACAAATGATACAATACCGCGAAGAAAATACATTTAACTTCTCTCCATTGCCCATTTATTGCATTTCTCCACGAGTCCTGAGGAAAACAGAGAGACTTTGATCGTTCTCAAAAATCTGTTTCAATGCCAGAGCGATGAGAATGTGAATCTTCACAATCTTAAAAAGCAGTTAACCGTTAATGTTTATGTTGATGATGAGATGCTTACACCGTGCGGCACTGTCACTGAATTTAGCTGACTCTTTCTCTAATTAGCTGAAAAAAAATTAAATGTGATAGATTACAGGCTGCAAAAAAGTATTTTTGTTCACGTAATCAGCAGTATTAAAGCTAAATGAAGCCAGGTCTCCTGCAAGCTCAAACATTAAATCCTATCAGGAGTGATGATGGCAAAGATTGCCACACCGGCAATAAACATATTGCTACGTTAAAAGAAGACTTTTTTTTCCCCTTCTCTCCAAGACAGCTTTCAAATACCACTGCAGACAAAGTCAGAAAACAAGAGGAATACACAAGACTGTGGCTGCTGGCAGTGAAGCAACAAAGAAGTAGAATAAGATGATTGATCACTTCAGAAATTGAAATCGATGTGCTGGGGATTGCTGACAACTGCTAAAACTCTCCTGCCGGGGATAGCATAGTCCTAATGAGGGCCCATGCCTTAACGCCAGTCAAGGGGTCCCCTGAGAGGCAAGTGACACTCTGCACATACAACATAGACAGACACTGTACTGCGGATCTCTACCTGAGGGGACACAGCGGGAGAGACGCAGCAATGGCAGAGCGATACGAAGGTCAAGAGATGCAACCAATTAAGACTGTGAAACTCACTTTCCTTCCATTTTACTTCCTTCATCTGTTTGCTGCCTAAGTACTCATAACAATGATGCACAGAAGATCAGAGGTACTTACATGAATTCATCCTGCTCACTACAGAGGTTACAGAGAAAAACGTCTCCAACCCCAACTGCTCCCCAGTAAATCCAGCAGGAGATTCCTGCAGACACACATCAGCAGCCTGAGTGCATGACCGCACCAATCAGTGCTAGGAGGGACTCGCCCCCACCTCCCCTTTTTCCTTTTCTTAGATCTGAAACCACAGAAATTACGACCACAGGTGAGGGGTTATAAAACAAACCCCGCAGCTACACCCTAACATTCCCTCTGGCTCACGAGGGTCTGTGTCCTCTCCCATCATCTTACTTCCAAATGTATCCTTCCCTCTAACTCTCTCCTTACACACTCATGGGATCGAAACAAATCCCCTCCAGCTTGGCAGCGATCTGTGTGGGATCTGCAGTTCCGCTACAGCATGGGACTCCTCTGTACTAGCGAACATCCATCCGCAGTGTAAACTGCTGTATTGGACTTAACCCTCAATCTGCCGTGTTAAACCAGAGCAGACTCCACCAATTCACTCAGCATGTGGCACCCCCCCCTCTCAGGTGTGCTGCATTACATGCATAAATTATGCTCACTATGCCAGTGACATCCCACAGATCAGCTGTTATGTTAGTTTGATGGTCAGTACTCACAGACTCCATGAGGATTATAGCGATACTGTTCATACTGAAGGTGATCACAGCAAAAACACAACCACCATTAAATCTGACATTTGTAAAACTTCGAGTAAAATTAACAGACTGATAAGAATGCCCATTAAAATGAAAAGTCCTACACCGAGAAATGTGAGAAGCAGGAAAGCGTTCGCTCAGAAACATCTCACTCGGAAACACGGCTAAATTAGTTTGTTGTCAATTTTGTAGCACTGGTAGTGATCATTCTAACTGCAGTTGTAGCATCAATGACTTTATATAACAGACTATAGTGTGATTTATATTTATAATTTCAAATGTGACAACATATTCTCTGTGCTCATTCTAAAGAGCTGACCAGTTAGTCTCTATTTAGGAAGGGGAGCATGTGCTGTGCATGGTCACAGCTACTCCATGCTGATGTGAGTTAGAAATGGACACCAATGAGACCAAAACTGACATTCCAAGAACGCAGCCTCTGCAGTACTGGTCTCTACATTGCATATGAGCACATTTCAGTTGTGTGCAAATGTGATAATTAATAACTGACTTTTTGCTCTCGTTAGCACAGAATGCATTCAGTCAGCTACTACCATGTATGGCTTTTTTTTTTCTTTTTTTTTTTTACTGTGCTTAAGTATCTTTAAGAATAAAAATTAGTTTTGTGGTTTAATTTTGTGTGATTGGGCTGCAAAATAAATCATTAAAAGTGGTCAGCTTTGTAGTTTCCTTGTAACTTGCAAAATTGTGATATTGGAAGTGAGCATGTCCACAACATGTGGGTACCATTTTGTTTTGAATTTTTTATTTCAATACAGTGGATGTGCCCATTTCAGTTTAGTTTTTACTGATTGATAATGCTTAGATTTAGTTTTGTTTTCTAGCAGTTTTAGTCTTTTTAAGTATTATAATAAGGAGGCCGGGGGCGGGGGGGGGAGGTGTCAAGGAGAAAAATTTAAAAAGTTCACAATCTATTTTGCAATGCAAAAACACTTTGTGAAGGCTATTGACTCAGTTATTTAGATATCCCTGTCCCAATCACTTTATGCACAAAAGCCTCCTCATGCTTGTTTTAACAAATTTGGTCAAAAATAATAACATATGTTTTCTGTATATTTTTATATTTCTTTAGCTGGAAATGTATAATACCATTGCAGTTATAAAAAAAAGTTTTTACAAATTTTTTTTAAAATCTTAGTTATAACTGACTTTTTTTTTATATTAAAGTTAGCGTGTAGTATTTTCACCTCTAGATGCGAGTAGTTTGTAGATTGCAGTCAATTGCGTTCTGTTTTCGTACCCCTCCCAATAAAAATGCATAATCTTAGCTACGGTAGCCGCTGTAGGACAAACAAGTTTGAATCAGCCAAGAGAGATCAAGAAATATTCAAATTACACTGTACCCCATAACACTGGCATTGGCCAACCAGCATGTTTCTACTACTGTTTGTGTAAAATTTATAAGCTTCAGGTGCCAGTGGATGAGCAGGCAACCATATATGCCACAGCCTGTGGTGTGGGTGGCCCAGGTTCGTGTCCAATCTGTGGCCCTTTCCTATGTGTCTTTCCCCACGTTCCTGTTAATCTTCTCTGTGTGCTACCTAATAAAGGCCAAAGAGCTTCAATTTTTACACACTACAGTTTAACATATTTGAATATCACTTCACAGTAAATTAGGAAAAAATAAACTGATACAGTCAATTAAATATTTTGCAGTATTTTATGTTTTTACCCCAGAATCACCTCAAAAACTCTGGCCATTCTTCATCTGTTGTGAGTGGGACTCAGAAAAGTGACTCCGGACCAGATTTTTAGGATACTGGAGCCTAACATTAGCTGGCATAATGTTAGCTTATAACCAGCTGGTTATAACCAGGTCTTGTCAGCTGCCCAGAGATGGGAAGGTCACATGTCTAGTCTGCTAACAATAAGTAATTGTGACAATATTGGGAATAAATAAGTGTGTTTATTGACATTTTCGTGTATCAGAGCTCTGACTTCAGTTTAGGAGATGAGGCTTAAGGTGAGGAGGAAGAGGATGACATTAAGATGCTGGTGACTTGCCTCTTGGTGAAGGAGACCCCTTCTCAGATGATAAAACACAGGTATGATTCTGCACATCTTGGGTCTGAAGGTGCAGGCACAAATTTAAATGTCCTTTGCCTACGACTTCTCTTCTCCTCCACCTTTGGTGGACTACGCATGTAGCCAGTCTCTAGCCACATAGGTAAAATGCAATTAGTCAGAAGGTCCTACCCAGCCACTGCATTCAAATATGGTGGACGAATGCAGTGGCTTCCACAAACCAGCGCCCATTCTTATGTATTTTTAATGAATTATACGTTTATCAGAATGCATCAGTTTGTTGGAAGACATTATTAGAAACAAAATATTGTATATCCGTGAGTACAATACCCTTCTTTTAATTAAATAACCTAAAAAAAATTATTGGCTGTACCTTTAATTATAGTAACATTATTTCACTTATGACACCCAACTACGGATAAGTATATGAAGGCACTTCAAAAGATTAAAACAAAAAACTTTTGGCCTATGTTGATGCTGCACTAGAGACAGTAAGAAACTGTACTAAAGAGGGCAAGGGAATTATGTGGAGCTGCAGTTTGCATTCTAACCATCCGGCCACTGGATCACCCCCTGTGGAGACATTTATGTGCATCTTTGAAGCACAATCTAGTGTTTGGGGTTCACATCACATCTAGCCTTTAGAGGACACTAAGGCACTGTAAAGGTGTTTGTTTATTTCAGTAGTCAAGTCATTTTACACTGTTTTGACTTGAATGCTTCCTTTTGTAAGTGCATGCTGCATGGTTGCACAAACATGAATTCATCCCAAGGCAACTTCAGGCATCTGCACTATATGTCAACCACACACACACACACACCGAGTCTGCGGAGAGCTGCATTCTCCTTCACCACCAACAGGAAATGGGTTATTATAGAGTGGTTATTAATACTTTTTCAGGTTATATTGAAGGAAAAAAAAAAAACAGAATCAAAACCAGAACAGATCAGAAATTCCTCTGCTGTACCACAGGCTGAAGTAACAGTATTTCATTATGCACTTCATCCAGCTGGATGACATGAAAGGAAGGCTACTCACATAAAGCTCCAGGTGCCTTTTTTGACATTGTACTATAAACCATCCACTCAACCTCATGCACTTAAACCTCCGTAACTGCCCATTGCTTATAAAATTTCTGACATTTATGAGACAGTTATTACAGACCGCTATAAGGACATCATTTACATACCTAATCTTTACACTGTCCCTTCTGAGCATGTTCAGCAGCACTGACCACTAACAGGGATTCACTGTGCACCCAGACAAAGGAAACAGATGACTGAGGTGGGAATGGCATGTCATGGTGTACTTACACATGTTTGAGAATGTGAAAGACGAAATGCATCACAATAAAAATATATAACAAATACACCAAATATTACAACAAAAAAGGGTTTTCCAGCTTCTCATATTGTGAAATAACATTGACAAAACTGACATTTAAATAGACTTTAATTTTTTATTTTTTTTTTAACGGCACATTTACACAAATATTACAAATATCATTCATTACCCTTTTAGGACACGAGCTCAAACCTAACTAGAGCCATGTGGGACATGAAATCCAACTCATCAGTCAGGATAATGATAAAGCTGGACAAGCCTGACAGACACCCAGTCACCGATAGCAAAGGGGGAAGAGTTAAATTTACATCCCTCTCAGCAGAGCCTGCGAGTGGTGACAGATTCCACACATAGTTTGCTCTCTCCACTAGCTTCAGCCTTCCAGCCTCCAAATTAATTATTTCCACATCAAACTGAAGAGAAGCATAAAGATCCGGAGCAGGTAATTGGTGTAAGTCAGTGGTCCTGCCCGTGATATGTCTTCTTTGACATTGTGTAATTACTGGATGGGGGCTATGCAGCTTTTCTGTTATCTCTGGCCATTTGATGAACAAAGTGTATGCTTGAGTAAATTAAGACCCACTTTAGAAAATCTGGTTAAACATTATTTTTCTTATTTCCTTATGATTTTCCCTTTGGGTGAGGGTCAACCTCTGGTGGGTGCCAATATTATTTATACGCAGGAAAACTATGATGTAGCTTAATCTTAGTTCTCTGCTGAAATTTATTACTTTTATTACAGTGCTTTAAATGTAACTATTGTTCCACTTGCTTTAATGTTTCTCGTATAAAGGATTAAAAATTTCTTTTTCTATTCAAGGTCTAAATGTTTGGCAGAACCTGAGTGACATATTGAGCTACAGAACGACTTCCTCTTATAAATGAACTACAGTTCATCATACAGCAAATCAACTTCTGCAGCAGTTTGTGTTTCAACTTTAGAAACTTGAGCTGTGCATTCTCAGTTCATGGTAAATACCACGATTATTGCTTTTATTAAAACTGGAGCACATTTCAAACCAAAAGAGAATACATTTAATTTCACTGCTTAGTCTGTGTTTGGATTTCTATAACGGTGCATTCTGACCTAAGATTACAACTGCACCCCTATCTTTACACTCTTTTAATGTCTCTATGCAGGTTTCCTTAATAATAACAACACATTTCTAATTCAAAATATTGCACAATCTTATATTAAAGTGGCCATTTTTGGGCACAAAGACCAAACATGAACTTACAGCAAAGGCCAAAGTTTCTTTTGGGTTTAACAGCCTGAAATGGACACATTCTGCAGGCTAATCTTATTTAATGTGCTAACCATTAAGACTAGCAGCCAACACCGCAATTAACATGTTTTCAGATTAGTGTTTTGACAGTATGATAATTAGCTGTTATTAGAGCCTTGGCTGCCACACTGATGCTGTCATGAGTTGTGTACATCTTGTCCAACACTCCTGTTCTGGTACATATTCTTCAGATGAGGCAAGATATGTTGCTTCATACTGCTTCACTTTACTGTTCTGTACACCTTCTCTCGTTTACACGTTTTTTTTAGCACCAGGTTTCCCACAGACATGAGTGTGAGATTGGAGAGGGGCGACCGTGGTTCGGCCGTCCCCCAGCCCAGTCACGAACGCCTATCCTTCACCGGCCCGGGCGATCCGGCTATCTGAGACCAACCAAAGATCCACAGCGCTATTATCACTGTGTCTAAGCAGGATTCTGACTTCAAGGCGTTCAGTCTTAATACCGCACATGGTAGCGCCACACCAATGGCCCCTCAGCCAAGCACATACACCAAATGTCTTAACCTGCAGTTCCTCTCGGACTGAGCAGGGTTACTATTGCAACAACACATCATCAGTAGAAAACAGCTGACAACAGAGTGAGCGGCTGAATGGTTTACTTTATTATATGTAATCATCATTTTGTATGTTATCCATATAATTACATTTTCTGTGGTCAACCTGTCATAACTGATGTCTAACCTTAACCCTAAACTTTTACACTGTTTTCCTGTGGAAATTGCTTACATACTTACATTTAAACATTACTATTTAAATTAAGAAACAGTGGTTTCATTGTATGCCAAGCAGTACCAGAGGGAAATTATCATTCACAGAGATGGCCTCAACTGCCTCTTCCATGTATGTATTACCATAGGTGCTGATCATGTGCATTTTTAGAGCATTTCTGCTAAAATCAGATGTAGCTCCTTTTAGTAAAAATAACAATTTCCATTTTTTAGGAAAACTACGTAGTGTACAACCTAAATCAAAAATATATAAATAAAACTTATAGGTCCTTTCCGACTATTTGTACCAACATAATTCAAAAGTTGTGATACTCACTCTCAAGGACAGGAGCTTAATGTGAGCTAAGACCATCTGCAGGCCCCACAGCAGTAGTTAGTGATGCTAACCAGAGCCCGAGATTGTCCTGTGCACATGGAACAGGAAATCTGGTCCTGAACTCAATCATCCCAGTGGAAGTTATCAGTGCCCCACACAGAGCACACGAGAAGGCAGGAATGTGCTGATAAGCTGAGCCACTGACCTGCACCCCACCTCCTCTTCATCACAGTGATTGAAATGAGGACAGCGGAGCCAAAGAAAAACAGTAATGATAAGGGAGGTTTCCACACTATAAGAAAAAGGAGGTTCACGCTGAAATGAGACTGATGAAAGACTTTGCAAGCCTATTCGTCCTGATAATTCTCCATCGCTTTCATACCAAGATTTATGATGGACTTGATTTATACAAGCAAGCTTCTGTGTAACTGGAGCTAAAACCACAATGTAAACATGCCATGTGCCCACACAGAGGCCAAGTATGAGAACACAGATTTCAATGACATATCTTTAAAACATGTTTGCTAGGAAGTCTAAACTTGGCCATGGATCGAAGCAATGACCTTTTAACGTTCAACACACCCATCGATCAACTAACACTATCTCAAAAATGTAGCCTTAGATTGAGGAAGTACATAAGAAACAAAGTATTGCCATTATTTAAAGCTTGGTCTACAAAATGCTAACACAAGAGGATTCAGTACGTGCAATACCAGCTAATTTCAAACTCTTTTTTTTTTTAATCCATGACAAAAGAAAGACTAAAAACACAAGAATCTGTTTTTGCCAGGCTTGTGGGGCTTGTTTGCTTCACTCATGTATTAAAAACACAGACATGCATGTTCATTTATTGTGTTATTCTTTTTATCTTCTTTATGAGTGCATAAAGCCAAATGGCAAAAAAGTCTTTCGATACACATCAAACCAATGAATAATAAATACATATATTTATTGTTCTTCTTCTTTGCCAACTACATATTCATTGTACAAAAGAAAGTATTCAATTACAGGCACTATTACTGTCTGATGAACACTTGTTTACAGATACACATGACAACACATTTCAGTGACCTGAAAGTGCCACTGCACTAAAAATTATTTAACAAAATATATATTTGCAAACAACAACGTACACATAATGTCACTGTTTGTTTTGAGATGAGCAACTGCACATAATATATATAATAAATAAAAGGATGTGTTAAAAAATGATTCCCAAAAGCTATATAGATGTTGATAATGCATGTACCCTGGGCAGTTAATAAAGGAAGTTTCATCCAGAGTGATTAACACATCTAGGAGAACTTAGGGAACAGGGTATGTGTGTATATACATACCCTATGATCATTATAGTAAGAAGATATGCTAACATGTTGGGACAGATGTAAGCACAGATGTTACAGTTCTTCAAAACAGGCCAGGCGAACTCATTAATTCCTCTCTTTTGTTATTCTAGTTGCCCCCTGAGGCTATCACTAACACTGATACACAAACTATTTACAGTACAACACAATGGATAAAGCATCAGGAACACTTGTATATCACGATATGAAAATCATTGTTTGCAATACTCCATCGCTGTCAGAGTCAGTATCACTGCTCAGGAGACTGATGCAGATTCAAATGGCGTCCTTGCAATTTGAATCTGCATTGTCAATTGCTAACTACTAGTGATCTTGCCAGGGATTCATTTCCTAGTTGATTAAAAGGGGGAAAAAAACAATTACTAATCAACTCATCTAAAAGTAACCAAAAAAAAAAAAACAGTCAAAGCTGAGGATATTTTAACTTTAAAACACAGTCCAAACAAATACTGCATGTGTACTGATTGCATTGTGCACCTTGCGCACACAATGACATGTTGGTTTGCTAAATGTGGCTAACAGTAGCAATAATACCAGCAGATTTGCAGATTCACACCCACCTGCCTGCACTAAATGCAGTTACGCATCATCCCAGTTGAATGGGTTGAACACCTGTTTATTCTGCCACAGCGTACAAGCATATTTTTATTTTAAATATTGCAAAACCCATGCGTATTTTATGAGACGTCATCTGCCCAATCTTTAGGGAACTAGTTTGTAAAATACATTGCTTGAAAGTTTATAAACAATGGCCCCATTTTCCCCTTCAAAATGTAGCTTAAACATATGTAGGCACCATAATAAGTCTAAAAAATGTGAATTAGCATTTGCCCCAGTCAATAATGGGCTCTCATGTTCACTAAACAAACATTTTACAGCATTCTCCATTTAAACACATCATTTATCTCTTGAAAGAGGTCACATAGCCAACCACCTAAATCTTTTTCATATTAATAAAATAACCTGTGTGTATGATCCCATAGCAAAACCAAGGTTTACAGGTGCAGCAAGTACAAACACATGACATAATTTAGTAATTCAGTCTCATTAGTATGTCTGTTGTCACCAGCAAACAGATAAGCCCCTAATTCCAGCCAGTTTCTATAAATACACAGGATTACAAAGCTGCAGTCAGTCAAATTTAACTTAAGTAGGCAAAATATCAGATGCGCTCGTCCTTCCAAAACCGCAATGACTCAGATGACGGTTGCTCCTATAACAGCTCAGGGTAACATGATTTACAGACCAACATGTATGTCTGCCTTTGAGCTGATATTTTCTTCTCCACAGTAACATGTTTGCCAGGCTCACTGCGTGTACAACTCTGCATTCTGAACGGTTTTGTTGGTGAGAAAAAAGCCAGGTGGGCTGCGCAATGAAACAGCTAAAGGCTAACCACAAACATCATATGTAATATGACTCTCCCACTTCATTCGACAAGTCTATTTTCCTGCTGCAGCTTCATGTAGCATTACTATCATGATGCCAGTCACCAGTGATTACACATTTTAGTCACAAACCTAAGGGAGTTCAGGATGAAGATGTGTACCAATGAATCACCACTCTTCCACTAAGAGATGCAGTAATCATATGTGGTGGGGCAAAATCACTGCAGTTAAATACTGTTGTGAGCTAAAGTCACAGCCTGTAATTAAAAACAATACAACTGAAATGCACGACAGGACAATTACTGCATTCCCCAAAAACATGACTACACACACATTTAATCCCCAACATCTTTGTCAGACGTAATGCTTACACGCAATTTGCAATGGAAAAGAAGATTGTGAGATAGTATGACCTACTAGAAAGAGACATTCATTGTTTCCCACAGCAGCCAAACTACATTAGCAATCCCTTAAGAAGCTTTTGGAAGAAAGAAATTAAAGTTGATACACGATATTTCGATAACTAAAATCTCGATAGCATCAAGTCAGAAATTAAAGCCCACGTTTTGATTGTTATCAAACATTTTACACAGATAACAGGAGTGTCCCACGTCCTAGTAAGCTGGCGTCACCTGACCATACATTTAGTAGTTCAGAGCACATTATGTGAAAC
The DNA here is from genome assembly GCA_024447675.2 of Pterophyllum scalare. NCBI lineage: Eukaryota > Metazoa > Chordata > Actinopteri > Cichliformes > Cichlidae > Pterophyllum > Pterophyllum scalare. The sequence goes on along the minus strand of JAMQGT020004116.1, from coordinate 120,136 downwards.
AACCCCACATCAACGCTCAACAGGTGACGACTGATGCCTACAGTTCACGTTAGCAGCTATCAATTGATTACTGTGGAAATAGACAATGAAAGTCAGCCTGCATGAGCCATACAAAACAGGGTATTTTATACACACGCGTGAACACACACACACACAGCTGGCATTACTACGAAATGTTTAAAGTGTGTACACACCGGGACAAGCGAGCAGGTATTCCGGTGGTACCAACCTAACACCAGCTAATAAGCTAACAACTTCACTAAAGCCCCACTTCGGGTTTACTAACGGAACATCAATAAGATGAGCCATCGCACGACCTTCCCCTTTTATTTAGGGAAGGAGGAAAAAGAACCCAACATGCCATATTTGCAGCAGCTGACTCCATGTTACCACGCTCTCCTTGCCTCCTGCACCCTGACGTTACATCTTGTGCCCCTTTTATACCCTCTTGGTCAAATCAACCCCCTAGCTGGCCGACATTTTGTTCCAGCAGCTAGGCTAGCTACTCCCAGCTAATCTTACCTGGACCCACTTAATAACCCGTCCGCTCGATGACAGCTCTAACGCAAGACATCCTATGACTTATTCAAATCGCTTATGCGAGTCCCACAGATAATACGGCAATGAACCTCGTTACTCGCGATTTCAAAGAGGCGATACGTTAGCGTGGCAACTTGCTAACCCCTTAGCATAGCGCGCAGATGCAGTTGGTATTAGAGAGGTAGCTAAGTTACCTCGGCTTGTACCGTTATCCCTCGCTTGTACCCGCAGGGGGACACATCCAGTAAGCTCCTGCGGCTGCAAAGAAACATATGCTCCCTAACAACGCACTACGGGAGAAATCAAGAAAACCATTCACCTTCGCAAAAGCAATGGTCCTCCCGGCGTCTTTGTAAAAATCTCACATAAAAGGAAAAGGGGTCTTTCTGGTGTGGCTCCAGAGCAGCAGCAGCCGCCGCACTGCAATGGCAGGCAGTGGATGAAGCCTTCCTTTCCCACCCCCCCCTATGCGCTCACACTTCGGCTGCCTGCTCCGCCGCGGCGACAGTGACAGGTTCGCCTGGAAGAAACCATTCCGATTTATCCGCGGGGGGTGGAGAGGAGGAAATGGGATGCAGAGCAGAGAGGCTTCCCACAGCAGCAGTAGCAGCGGCATCGCTATCCAGATCCAGATCCAGCAGCATAAAGCGCCATTCCAGTCGTTGAAGATGGAGAAAACAAACCGAAGAACATCTGTCCGAACCCGCTGAACATATCAATGCCCAGTCTAAGGAACTGAGGAGACTGTTCATTTTGTCATCGATTTGTGAGAAAAATATCTGTGCTTATAAACACCAGTCTATTTAGATATTATAGCCTATTAGAATTACAATGTAAATTTAAGACATTATTAACCTATGTAATAGATAAATCGAGTCTGGTTTAAATTAATGCATTGATTTGCAGGAAGCCATTAAAATTTAACATTAATCAAAGTAATTTAAAAAAAGGCAACATAATGGATAACCATGTTATTGACTAACACGAGGCATTTATACAATACCAGTCAAACTTTTGGAGACAGTCCCCCATTTATAGTCATATGAATAGGGGACTGTGTCCAAACTTTTGATAATTTTGAGTTGTCAATAAAAACCTTATAAGTGTGTAATCAACGTTTTATAACTCCCAGAAAGGCAATTCAACAAAACAACACACCAGCCCCAAAATAGTTAACATTTGTGTTTTTATGGCCACCAAACTTCCTTTTTTTTCAGGAAGTATGATTTGCCTCTTCCTCTAGCTTTAGATTTTTACACCTAAATTGCAGGAGACCAAAACAATTTTCTTTGCCCCCTTTGCCTCGTGTCATGCAAAGAGTTAAAGTACAGAGAGGCAGTTGATGTAGGGAACACAGGGCTATTGGCAGCAGTGTTTGAGTTCATACTTTTAAAAGGGTCATTTTTAAAATTGTAATTTTTTGCTTTTTGACAACATTAAAAAGAGTATTTCTACAACACAGTTCATTCAAGTGCTGCAGTACTCGCTAATGGCAAAACCAAGACTCTGAGATATTTTGAAAGCACTTTCACAAAGCATACACCCTTTTTAAACCGAGATAGATATGAGAGATATTCATTTGTTATACACAAAGAACCTCGAGCGCCATGTCATCTTACTAAAAATATGGGACATAAACATTTTCATGTTAAGCAGGATGTAATATTGATTTGACAGATTGAATTTAAGAAAGCTGTGGTTTCACTAAGTCTTCTAAAGCCACAAGTACTGGACCAGGACAAGACGGTTTATCCCTTTCTCAATGTGTGTGATTAGAAGCCTTTGTTGTGGATGATGTTTCTCAGTGATATTGTGTTGTTTTGAATGCACAATGTGTCACCAAGAAATGTATTGGGCTATTGTGTTTAACAACAGCAAACATAAACTTTTCTATAGCAGAAGCAGAGGTAGGTTACTTAAGTTGTAATGACATGCTGCAGAAAGCCATTTAAAATGCAGAGGATAGAATTAAAATCCAGCCTAAACGATGCTCAATACTCCTTCCCATGGGGCATACAGATTTAATCAATATACAGCTGAATGTAAATTGTGCACTGCACCAAATCCCACTCTTAAGACTCTATCGCATGCATTTTAGTTTGTTAGCTCTTCCAGAAGTAACTGATTCCCTGCAGCGCCTTCTGTTGTGCATTTTTATCACTTTGAGAATGTGTGACCGTTCTTGTCAACTCTACCTCTGGCACTAATGAACACAGGAGAAGATAGGGCCTGAATATAATGCTGGAAGAGCACAGAGGTCCTGCAGTGTAGCTGACGTAAGGAGCTCGCCGCAGATTTCATTGGAGAATCAGAAGGGTGGGGGGTGGGGGTGGGGTGGGGGGCGCATCTTGAATGGAAGAACGTGAGTTGGCCAAGGTCATAAGAATTAGATAAACAAAGGCAGGCACAGATATCCTGTGGAAAAACAAGATGAATGAACAGCAGATGCAACTTTCAACTTTTCAGTGTTAAGAGTGATAATAGCCAAACCATTTGCAGTAAGTCAGCGATATTTGGAGGATGCCGCTCATCATTGTAAGTTCTCGTCGCACATTAAAAATGTTCAGTAACTAAAGTTTGTAAAAAAAAAAAAAATAATATCAGGATATCAAACCACACTCGATATGCATGTCTTGTTTCACCATCTGCATTTGCGAACTGAAGCAGCTTTGATCTGAGCTTATGCCTCTTGCTGTATTTCTGTTGAAGTCCTTGATGTACCCTCTGTTATTGCTACAACAGTGTTTGCATCGCTGACTTCAACAGCACAGAGGGAGTTTCACATGCCGTGCATCAGAATAAAGCAGCGTCTCTCCCCCCATCAGCACATCTACAAACACAGACAGGATCCAAACCAGAGTATGACTGCAGGAACAAATCACACGAGTGGAAAAGCAAATTAGAAATTCACAGCAGGCTGGCTTTTAGAGTGCACTGCCCCTGACGGTGCATGAGTCACCTCTCGGCTGCGCGGGTCAGGAAAACAGCCTACTCAGCAAAGGCTGGCGTGCCTATCTGTGTGCTTTAATGATTGCAGCTATCGAATGACATGAAAGATGTTAAACATTGCACCGCAGCAGAGGCAAATAAATGCATTTGCCCAAAGACAATGGCGAAGAATATATGATATTCTGTGATACCATGTTGCCAAAAGCTGCAAGATGATACATAAAACTTTGTGCTTCTTATCTTGTTATCCAGTGGCTGGTTTTACTGTACAGAGGCTTGTATTTCTGCGATTTCTGCATCGTCCTCTGTCAGTATTACTGACCTCTAGCGTGAGAAAGCATCACACTGACGTGACAGCCAACCCATTACTTCAGGACAGAAGGTTTCAAAATGCCATGTGATTATGAAGTGCAGTGCACTGTCACCGGGGTTCGTGCTCTAGCAAGCAAGAGACGTCTTGTAAAGTCAGCATGTAAGAAAAGCACCTATCAAATTGTGTTTTAGAGATGAATGAAGTGTGACCTCTGTAAAGCACGTAGAGCAGGAAAATCCAGCTGAAACATGGACACACGATGTGGCTACATCCTGCTGGTACCTGTATTAGCAGCTCATTTTACAGTTTGTGATTGCATTATTGATCATGAGATATATTTAATCTGGAGTGTAACATTTAGTTCCTGCCTCCAAATACAGATATCAATTGTGATCATAATCATACACCTGTTAGCTGTTTAGCCTTTTAAATACTCAGCTTTTATGTAAGGCCCAACTAATGACTTTGTGGTTAGCTTGTTTAAAAATTCAAATTTTTTTTTTTTCATTATTTTTTTTGGTTCATTTCATTTCATTCTTTTTTTTGGTCTGCTTTTGCTGCAAAGAATTGTTACTATATATCTCTGGATAAATTTGCACCATGTAAATTATTGCACTGCATCAAAAATGTTATCTCAGAAAATATTCTATTAAGTGTCTTATCTTTTTTTTTTTTTTTAATTTCCACTTTAAACACAGGTGTCTCATAAAATGGCACAATGATTCTTAGCTACAGGCACTAAAAAAAACATTAAAGGATGAGACAAACACCATCTTCACAAACATAATCAGGATGTGATTGACAAAGCACAAATCTGGATTTACCAATTCATGCTTTTTAAAGCTAAAATCATGTTCAGGGGCCGAAACACATATTTTTTAAGATTCCCCAAATGAACCCATAATCTCTGTCTCATTTTCCCACCAACAGCTGAAAGCTCAGACATATCAGGTGACGTGAAACGACCTCACATCCCTAGGCCTCCGGATCATGTGACAACAGTCTACCAGCATCCAAATCCTCTGGATCAAACAACATCATGTACACCAGCAAAGAAGCAATCACCTAAGTATGCTTATCCCAGGAGGGGAGCACGAATGCTAATAAAGATGAACAATTCCAATCAGTTAATGTGGACGCATGTTATGACAATGAGGTTTTTCACTAGTGAGGTGGGGAGCTAAATTATTTTGCCTTTGAGCAAATGCAAGGTTAACCATGAAGCTGAATTCCTTGAGGGGAATTAAGGATTTTAAAGGACCCAAAACCTTATCAATCCAATTTTGATTCTGCAGAGTGCTGAATGGCAACAACACATCAATTTTCACTGTTCATTAACAAGAACTGCTGTGAGCCTCTTCTCATGTAAGCTCAGAGAGCCCTTGTGAGCTAAGACATAACCGCTTCACAGAGCGTGTGAGCCATAACACGAACTATCACTTAAGACTTAAATTCCTGAGATGGCTGTTTCTTATTTTCCATCAACAAGACCTTTAATTTATTTTGGATTTGTAAGGGGTTCTCTGTGTTTGGCTCATTTCAAAGAGAGGAACCTTGCTCAGGATGATAGTAAAGCAATTAGAGGCCTAGGTGGTCTGTGATCAGATGCTCCCTTTGGACCAGACTGAAGGGGTATTGCGGAGAGCAGTTGATAGGGGTAACAGAGACAGGAAGAAAAAGGGAGAAAAATCACCCAGGTGTAATTTACCGCACTGCGGAAATAGGCCAGTCAATGCTATGAATCTCTGCTTCTTATTTCTACTAGAAATTAATTTTTACAAAACTATAGGTTAAGTCACTGACGGATCCCATGAGAAAAAAGATCAATTAAGGCATTAAGGTTTCCCCTTATGCAATATATCAAGTAAGCATAGGGTTAAACTGTATGGTTTTCTGCTTGGCTTCACCAATCACATAAGCATCAATACACATTAAACCAACAACTCTACCTTCTTCATGATAGGAATTTGTATCTTAACATGATTTTCAAGCTGATGTGAAAGCTAAACCCAACATTTAACCCCCCCTTTCTTCTCTACTGCGTCAGCTGTGCAAAAAAAAGAAGAAAAATTCATAAAATAAAAATGCCTGTTTCACACTGTTCCTGTGCATTTATGTAGTAAAACTCTGCCCTCTGCAGGACTTCAGCTGAACACTATTTATCTGGCCTGAACCTGACTGTGTCAAGCCTTTACAAGAAGAAATCTATATCAGGGATTATTCATGATGGCGTGAATACAGGCATGAGGAGAGTGGATCTGCGTGATTTTGGCCCCTGCTGGAGGACGATGCATGCACGATCTAATGGGGGGGAGACACGAGAAGGCGCTGGGGGTTGTTCGGGTCTGCCGTGATGGGATGCTCCTGAGCCTAAACAGCATATGGTGCCTCCCTGGGCATCAACACACATCCTACATGTCCAGCAACATGGCAGGCTGCAAGAGACACACACACACGCATCACTTACGCAGCAGATACACATACATAAAACTACACAAAAATGCAAATGCCAACTTCCTTCCTTAATTCATTATTGAACAGTATAGACATTATTTGTCGTGTAGAAAAATGAGTCTTTGTGTAATAAAGTAAAACCTTACATTTAATATGATCTGACATGCACAATACTTGAAGCTAGGGATGTACAGATATATTGTATTAGTACTGGCTGATGTTTTCAGTGTCGACTGATATCAATATATCGGCTTCCTTCTTCACCAAGGGGGGAATTAAATGACAACAATATGCATCTGGATGAGCATACAGTCATTTCAGAACTGGAGCATCCTTTACTTGAATGTGTGTGATTTGACACTAGTAATAGGCTTTCCCATATCACCGAGCATGTTTCTTGATGTGAACACCTATTGAACTAAGGAAAAAAATCACTAAGTTATAGCATTCTCACAGTAGAAAATGATCAGTTAGTCAGTCTACAAAAAATAAACAACAACTATTTGAGATTCATTCAAAGAAAAATCAAACCTTTGCTGGAACCAGTTTCTTAAATAAGAGTGTTTTAAACCTGTGTTTCTCTCAGGTTTGAAACAGAATGTCTTTGGTCCATTTTAAACTATTAGATGGTCAAAAATGGGTATTTTCTATTATCATTATATTAATAAATTACTTATTATAAGAAATCATTCTAATCACAGTCCTAAATTCTATTCAGTAAGCAACTCTGTTTGCCAAAAAAATGCCAAAATTTGTTTTGAGGTGTTAGCTGGTAGCTAGGATATATTAGAATATATTTTGCTGTCTGTAAAATTTGTTTCCAAAAAATCAGTGTCTGCTTATCTCATGATAATCAATCAGCAGACAATGTAATCTACAGAGCATCCACAACTGTAAGCATCAAACCTTGTGATTGATTAAGTTGTCTTGCTGCAGCCTTCTCTCTGTTCCATTCTTCATGTTTGGCTTGCTCGCCATGGTCACCATTTTGATTCATACAAAAATTATATCATCCTGCTGGTTGTCCTTCACTTGACCCTATACTAAGGTGCTCAACGTGAACGTGGATTCCTCCTTGAAAATCAGCCAACATCATAATGAGAGGATTTTATTGTGGTAGTAATAGATCGAGGGTGTGTGTTTGCAACAGGAAATGTGAATGTGTGTGAGATGTTGGTTTAGTGCTACATTTTGAGTAATCCTCAGCTGCACACAGCGTCTGCTGCCCAAGTCTCTCCTCCTATCATAAATCATGTGGAAAAGTCAATAGAGTTGTTGGAATTTATGTGAGTTTGAGTCTTCTCTTTTGAGATGATTTGTTGTAGATGAGGGCCTGGAGTCCAACAATTCAGAGGCGCAATTTATTTTCTTCAAATTGCCCACTGACAAGCAAGGACTCTGGACCAGAGGAAATTGCAACTACTGATAGAAACTGAAAGAAGCATTACAAACTGTACAAACATGTAATAACCAGTTAATTAACCCTGTAACACCAAGTGTGTCATATTTAATACAAGAGTTTCTTAGACCTCTACATCAACCCCTAACCCCTTTTTTTTGGTTTGTTTAAGGAAACTAACAAACTGTGCTCAACAAATTGCACAAAAATGACAAAAACTTAGCAAAAATGATACAAATTAAAACATACATGCAAATTGATGCTTAATTTAAAGTTAAACTTTCTGGCAGTTATTTCATGGTTCAGGCTTTACAGGGTTAAGTGTCAAAATGCATGATTTTTTTGTTAATTAAGAAATGTTACAAAGCGCTGTGCAGTGTCAACATACTGCTACAAGGTATGTAACATGATGGTACTAAATACACCCGGTGCACAGAGCCTAAAGTGACCCCACCAGATGTCCTAACAGAGGGCACATAGAGAGGCCTTGCTCCTGGGTCACAGCCCTGAGACATGTCCTCAACATCTGCCATTCCCGCCACACAGCCTGTGGCATCAGTGGCATCACACATGGTCAGCTTCAAGCTCAGTGTCACATATAAGCACCTCCAACCACTCCCCTAGTGCTTATCACAAACAGGACATCATCCATTTGACTGTTCTTACATAACAGACCTGCTTCACGTAGAGAAATTCATCTGCTCCAATCCCAGTGCTTCCCCATACCCTCCCCCACCACCACCACCACCTCTTACTCCTCCCCTCTCCTTCAAATAAAGCATCCCATAGTGTTGGTTGTGATAAATCTCCTGCACCCCCCCCCCCCGTGCACTGCTCCTCCCTCCTTTTCTTTCTCTTTTCGCAGCCAGCCCTTGTGGTGTGTCCCACTCAGGTGCAGCCCTCCACTCCCACTCTCATGCACCTCCATTCCTTCATCACATGGGAACAATCTCCCTATAACAGGCCCCTGAATATGCAGATTGGTTAATTCAGCTGCAGTTGCTCTCTCTGTAAATGCATCTGCAGCACTTTCCTAAGACTGAGCAGTGAATAAATGCTTACGCTGGGGCTTTTTAGGTGGTGGTTAGGGGGGAGTGCCTCTGTCCATGGCAGATTGCAGCCAAGGATGGGATTTTAAGAGTGGAATAGGGCAAGCAGAACTAATAAGAGATTAGGCTTTGACCAGTGTAAACCTCAGGGCCAGCTAGTGACTGATCCTGATCAGTTAAGGAGTAATTAATTTAATTGTGCTTTTCATCTTGGCTTAGCTGCATCTCCTCCTGCTGATGCGGTTATAGCGTCTCTCTGCAGCTCACCTGGTTATAGCCTTTGCAGCAAACATTCCTTTAACATTTTTCCAAAACAGCTGAGAGTGCAGGAAAAACACTGCATTAAAAACAGATCTTTCCCAAAATCTACACAGAGGAAACAGCAAGCTCAGTTGCACCAAGGCTACAAGGCATTTTCTGTGTGTCTGTAAAAGATGTTCTTTCCCAATGTCATGATGAAATGCAGTGCACACAAGGTGCCACATATGAAGGAACAACTCGGTACCGATGCGTGTAAAAATACACCAAGCAAAGATGACAAAACTTAGAAGAACAAAGGAAAGTCACAGAGTGGTCAGATGAAAGAGATCAGTAGTGTAAATAATAAAGAGAATAAGATTTTATGCCCCCCCCCAAAAAAAAGTAGTAAAAACAAACAACACTCTTTTGCAAATAAGTCTGTATTATTCATGAACATAGAAAAATAACTTCTGCCATACACAAAGGCATTTGTGCATAATACACAAAGGTGTTGGGGCCATAAAAGACTGTAGTTGACCCCCCCACTCTATCTCTGTTATGCTTTCTGCAGCCTTAGCACTAAAATCTGATTCAAGCTTTCTGTGAACAAGTGCACTGCTTGCCAATACAAATGACAGCGGGAGTGGGCCAGGCGCCAAAGTCCTCCCCTGACTATCAAGAGAGAAAAGCAATCAAAAGAAGCAATCAATATAAACAAAGTCTTAACTACTATTGATTATTTAGCTCTACACTGAGGGGCAATGATGGTTATGGACCTAAATTCATACACTCAGTTGATTAATATCTTTACTCGTGTCTAGAATTAGCCAAACAGGTAAGATTGTGGATGGAAAATGAATGCAGATCACCAAGAGGCTCAGTGGCAGTGTTGTGTCTGTTGTGACATTCCAGCAGGATGAAATGGAAACTGTTCCTCAGCTCAGCATCCTGCGGTGTCATCACTCACTGTAAGGCGGACCGTTACTTCCATCAGCTGCATTTGAGTTTTAGCAAGTCAGCAAGTTTTCCTCTATTGCACACACAGCCTGTACAAAAGAAATATACCACGGAAAGGCCAGGATCCCTTAGCTGAGCTCTCAGTCTCTGGTTAGATAGTGGCCACTTGAGCTGTTTGAAGTATCCTTTCTGAGTGGCAGGTCATAAAGACAAGTGACAGCATGGCCTGTGACTTACAGAGCATGATAGGAAATGAGAATGCAGCGACACTACACTGCTTTTTTATTCAGATGAAGGCTTAGGTTGGTTATGCATGGCTCAAAATCAAGGCCACCACTAATCTGTCAATTACAGCCTAAAAGCCTCCACCATATCACCGCCAGGTTTGCTGGATGGGAACTGAATGTTGATTTTGTAATTACTTTCCAAATGTAGGTCTTTTGTTCAATCAATCATGACAATTTATTTATTTATTTTTTTTAGTGAAGACAGTGACTGATATGTGCTGCTAAACTCACCATGGGGGAGTGTTTTCACTTCTTTTAGAAATGTTAATTAAATGGCTTGAGGGTTGAAATAAAAATCAGTTTGTCATTCAATTGGTTCCCACTTACAATGAAGCATTTCAACTATTGGATTTCCTTTAAGCTGAAACCTACAGTGCAGACTTCAGGCCAACAGTATCTCAGCAACTAGTTTACAGATTTATACAAAGGAAAATTTAATGCCGGTATCCCATGATAACCAGAGGATAAATAAGGATGAATCCTTTTTTTTTCTCATAATCCTCTGATTTTTACTGACTTTGAGGTTAGGATTTATGGTTTTGGGTGAAATATCTCAACAATTATAGGACTGACTGCTGTGAAGTTCAGTTTGGATTAATTGTCAACACTGGGGCTCCTCTGACCTTTCGTACAGCACCATCCTTAAGTCAGACTGCCTCCATGAGCACAACTAAGGTGACTGGAGTTAAAGATAACCCTTCAAAATATTATTTTTGCCTACCAATTCTCATATTAAAAATAAATCTGCTAGGAGGTTTTCCTTTTATGAGATGGAACAATTGAACAGAATTCATAGTTAGGTCATTGCTGAGCTGTCAACACGATATAGTTCCCCTGAGGCTGAGGCCCTCCAGCAGTCTACTGCTGTGCCTGTGAAAGCATGCGTTACAACTGTGTTTGCTTTGATGTATGCACATCCTGCTACTTTCTGCATTATTGTGACTTCTGTATCAGAAAACGCTTTCCAAAGAGTGTGTCATGATAACTTAATGTTACTTTAAAGATTTGAAAGCAAAACTGTGGTGGGTTTCACTTTGAGCATTTAGGCACAGTTGGATGCATTCGACAACTGAGACACCTGCAAGCTGAATATAACTAAGGAGGCAAGGTGTGTGTGCGTGTGTTTGTGTGTGTGTGTTTGTGTGTGTGTATTTGTGTGTGTGTGTGTGTGTGTGATTGTGAATATTGATGCTCAAACTAAATGTATTTTTGAGTTAATCTAGGCATTTTAATATATTTGGAAACACATAAACTGTAAATATTCATCGGTATCTTGACCTTTTTTAAATTTAGGAACACATTTTAAATGTTGCTGTGATAAAATGGATCTGTTTGCATCGGTTTTTATCAGGATACAACCTGCAGCTTGGTCAGCTTAGTTTAGCGTACAAACTGGAAACAGAAAGACATTGAGCCAGCAAACATTAATATGTTTTATCTTGTTATATAACCAGTAATACACCTCAGGTATGAAATTACCCCTGCAGAATTACAACATTTTTTGCATGTCAGTTATGGTGCAGATTAAATAAATGTCAGATAGTTGTTTCACCCCTATTTGCAGTCCAATTAGCTTGCAGTGATATTTTAATAATACATTTTTAATAAATATAATAAATACATTTGAATAAACTACAGTAAAAGTTTTATATATATCTTGACTGTGGTTGAGCAACAAAATATTAACAGCTGTTTCTGTACAATGCAATATGATGTAGTATTTTTTTTTTTTTGAAGCCAAGTCAAACTTGAGTCTCAAGCTGTTACTCGAGTCTGCCTCCATCTGTACATGGATGAGCACATGAAGACTGAGAAACTGTTCAGCATTAGTTTTCAACAGTCTTTGGAGATAACAGTGGAAGCCCTGGAGTAATGGTAACTCAACAGCTTACAGATGATAAATTCAAGAGGATTGCAGTCATAAACTGTTACTATTATAGTTGGCAAACTGTACAATTACAGCTGCAATCTGACACGTCCACAGTCTAATATTTTATTGGAATTTATGAGGGAAATTTCTAATCCAACTCTCATCTTGCCACATTAAAATGTATCTAGTTTCATCAACAGTATTACTGTTATTGTCATTATTTGTAAATGGGAATAATGGAGAAGTGCACAACTTAAGCAAGTATTTCTAATTTGTGTGGTATTTCTCACTTATAGTTTGTCAAAGTGTAATGTGAATCTCACTGGTTGTGTGGCTTTACCTCAGACAAACACCTCCTAATTGTCCTTGTGCAGTCTTTGTTTGGTGTATGTTGTGGATGTTGGGAGATTTTAAATAACTCCCTCCTGTTGTTGCCACATTGTTTGAAAATGTTTTATAAGTTTGCACAGCAAAGTTTCTGTGTATTTGTTTTGTTTTTTTGTTGCACACTGAGACTCTAAATCACCATATTCTGTGCTGGGTTGTGTCAATTTGTTGTCTTGTTAGGGTTGTGCATTTTTGTCATAAAGTCATCATGTTGTCATTCAGTGAATTTACTTACATTGGAGTCAAGGAGGTCAATGCTGTCCAAGCTCTTGCTCCTGTGAATGCGGCCCTTGATGCGGCGGAGTGATGGCTTGCCCTGACTGGTGCTCACGGAGGACGCTGCTGTGTTGGAGCCCGCGGTAGGACTAGGGTGTATCCTGAGGTGAGCGCAGAGGGAGCAGGAGGAGAAGGAGGACAGAGAAAAACAGCAACACCACATCAGGGCAAATAGCACACATCATGCATATTTTTAAAACAGCGGGAGAAAGTGCCACAAGCAAGACTAAAGAAGACAAGGAAGTACACTTTAGTTATGTTTCTGCTTGTCAAAATGCCACAGCCCCCCTAAAGGATAAAATGGCATTTAAAGAAATCTATAATAGGATTTAATTTCACAGAGACACTGTAGGGAAGCAGTGCAGCTCCAAACACAGAAGGCCCGTGCAACTCTGCAGGCCATGACCGCCAAACTATAGCTGGGTTGTGGTGAGATGCAGGGAGGAGGCACACTTGGCTGACCTATTACCAACGCGCTCATGAAATGAAATGCTGTACCCTTCGCAAATGACATACTTAGGCAGCGCTGCTGAAACCCTACTGACCACATTGAAATCCTCTGCCTCTTGTTCCCTTTGTGTTTCCCACGTTCATTTCTTAATTGCTGTGTAAATTGCTATAATCACCACAAAGTGAATCAGCCCGGTGGGGGAGTGAATAAACCAATCACAGCTATCGCCTTTATTTTAAGCCTTACCATATGTTGCTTTAGCTACACTTTCTGACAGGGCATGTTAGCTGTGCTTATAAGTTTTATAGCGTTTAAAAATATAAACATTAATAGTGGCTTTATTAGAGGTTTATAATGATCTACTAATGTTTTGCATGGAGGAAGTTATATCAATTAAGTGCAAAATGTGGACAGATTTTTTATTTAGTAATTATGGAAAGGCTTGCTTTATATCCAGAGAAACTGGTGACTGAACACATCCTTGTGTTCCCTATGGTTACATCACTTTACCATCACACTGAAATGTACAAAAATCACCCAAATTTCCAGTCACATGGCAGCAACTCGGTGCATTTATGCATGTAAGCATGGTCAAGATGGCCTGCTGAAGTTCAAACCTCAAAATGGGAAAGAAAGGTGATTTAAGTGACTTTGAAGGTGGCATGGTTGCTGTTGCCAGATGGACTGGTTTGAGAATTTTAGAAACTGCTGATCTGCTGGGATTTTCTCATACAGCCATCTCTAGGCTTTACAGAGAATGGTCCAAAAAGAGAAAATGTCCAGTGAGCAGCAGTTCCCTGGGTGAAAATGCCTTGTTGATACCAGAGGAGAATGGCCAGACTGCTTTGAGCCAACAGAAGGCAACACTAGCTCAAATAACCAGTCGTTACAACCAAGACATGCAGAAGAACATCTCAGAATGCACAGCATGTCAAACTTTGAAGCAGATGGGCTACAGAAGCAGGAGACCACACCGGGTGCCACTCCTGTCAGCTAAGTACAGGAAACTGTGGCTACAATTCACACAGGCACACCAAAATCGGACAATAGAAGATTGGAAAAACATTGACAGGTTTGATGAGTCTCAATTTCTGCTGCGACGTTCAGATTTTAGTGTCAGAATTTGGTGTAAACAACATGAAAGCATGGACCTATCCTGCCTTGCATCAACGGTTCAGGCTACTGCTGGTGGTTTAATGGTGTGGGGGATATTTTCTTGGCACACGCTGGGCCTCTTTGTACCAACTAAGCATAATTTAGCCACCACAGCCTACCTGAGTTTGTTGCTGACCATGTCCATCCCTCTATGACCACAGTGTACCCATCTTCTGCTTCCAGCAGGATAACACACCATGTTACAAGGCTCAAATCATCTCAGTCTGGTTTCTTGAGCACGACAGTAAGTTCACTGTATTCAAATGGGCTCAACAGTCACCAGATCTCAGTCCGGTAGAGCACATTTAGGATGTCTTGCAAAAATCTTGCAAAAACAGTGGAGTGTTAATTGTCAGTAATCTATTGATAAATGCTTATAGAGTCGTGGTTTTCACAAGCATCAAGTCAAGAGTTGCCATCACCTGTTTTCCTTTCCTATTGTCAACTGTAATGTTGACAATAGGACTCTATAAATTTAATCTATAAATCATCGCTAAATAAGCTATTAAGAGCTTATAAACTCATTCAAAATTTAGTTTAATCTGTGACTTCAAATAAGTATTTTTCAGCAAAATCACAAAAAAATGAGCTCTCTCTGGACTTTCTCTGTTTTATACTACTATAATCTGATTGTTCAGACAAAAATATGTAAAAACATTATATTTATGTGATACATATTTGTTTTATTCTTTAGAATATTTTACACACCAAAGATTACTTGAATAAGAAGATAATCTGTAGCTCAATCCATAATATATATATATTACACTAGTATTTAAATCAGCAGCATATGTTTTATAATTTTTCCATTACTGAATGAATTCAGTGCAGCATAAGTTTCTCATGAATATACGAAGCTCAGGCAGCAGAATGTAGCTCAAATTGCTGCTATTGTTATGGCCTCTTCTCTTCTCCGAGTCGCTCTTAATGAGGATTTAGCTAGCACAATATTCAATGAGGTAAAATCCTGTCTACACAGTGCAGCTCAGAGAAAACAAATCCATTAGTGAGCTCAGGAGCAGCCTTGAGGAGCTCTTGAGGTTTGGAAGCTCAGCAGAGACATTATGAAAGAAAGGCATGAACGAAAATGGGAAGGAAGAGAACATGGCCAACCACTTTCTACCTGCATTAATTCAGTAGTTGCCTGAAGCAGACTGAGGTGCTTACTGGCTGGAAATGCTAGTGTGAACCATTCAACAGTACATGCAGTCAATTACTGCCGACCTCAGGTTGTTCTCATAAACAATACAGCAAACATGACTAATGAGAAAAGCTGCTTGGACTGTATCACAGGCCTGGTGCAGTCCTGCGCATTCAGAGCCTCATTTCTTGGATGTTGATTCTGAAATGGATTTCAGCCAAAACGCTTTGAGCCATAAAGGCACAGCGTAACATAGTGCCAGCAACTGTGTCGACTCAGATATAATGTGCGGTGAATTATTTTCTTCTTCTCTAACAAATGTGCAGGTATAATGTTTCACTTCTGATCTGAGACAATATATAACACTGTGAGGTTTAATAATAGTCTCTCCTTTTCGCAGTTTAAGCTGCATGGATGGATGGATGGATGGCATTTGGCACCCCAGAAATATTGCCAAAGAGATTGAAAGTCAAAAGAATGTTTTATAATTTTAAGACACGTACTCATGGAGTCAGAATTTTAAAGGAGTAGTTCGACATTTAGGAAAATACTATCACATATTTTCATCTTTTATTCTTAAGAAGATGTTTTCTAATGTGAGCCTGGCTGATGGTGTGCTATGGATGGCACAAACCATTCACTTTTGGAGAAATCTGACAGGTTACCTGGTAGACCTAAATAATTTAAAAAGCTGAGTGCCATGATGAAGTTATTTTTCTTCCTTGAAAAATGCAAAGACCAGTTCAGTCACTTCATATCTGTTAATGGTTTTCTTTTCTTTTTTCTGTCACATGTTGTTACAGAAATGGATGTGCATACCAAAGATGGACCATATTTTTAATACTTTTTTGTTTGTGCCCCTTGTCTGTTTCATACGTACAAAAAAATTATTTTGCTGTAACTTCCTTGATCATTACTGTCACCATCTTCCAACAAATATGAGCAGCTGGCCTTGCAGGCTCCTTGTAAACCACAACTTTTCATTTCATACTCCAACAAATGAGGTGTAATGCGCTTTAGAGGAGCTGGTGAACAGGTCTTCTTATGTTGGCTTTCTTTCCAGTTTTTATGCTAAGCAAGGCTTTTGTTCTTGCATAGACAAATTGTTCGCTGTCCCCAGCATGGCAAAAACTTAGAATAAAGGAGGAACCCCCACTTTCTGAACATCAGGTTTCATGGGGGGTGTTCCTGAGATCTGACTGAATGGGGCCTCATGGGGCTGCCAGTTTTAATCATGTTTTCAACAGAAGGGGGTTGAAGACAAAAGGAGCAGTTCCATTTTAGATTTTTCAAGGGACTGTCGGCCCACATCACAGCACCATGAACCACTTTACAGCAGTCACCATTTTGATATCAGGCATCCGGCAGCAGCCGTTATGATACGCACTTACATTGTGATTCAAAATATTTTGCTAACATCTGTTGCAGTTATCATTTGAAAACTGGTCCCATCAAGGGAGTTCACCCTGTTGTAAATCCTTTAGTGATTAATCAGCATGCATTAGCAAAATGCTAGTGTTTGTATAGGCTAAACTAGCCTCCTAATGAAGACAACAGTGGTATTATTTTATTCTATTTTGGATACCATTTGGGGCTTTTTGTCCAAAAATTATTTTTAATAATGATTTCATACCTATAGCTTTAGTCACTCCTATTCATAGAGAACTATCTTGGCACTGTCCTTTACAGTAATTACAACACATTTTCCTACAATGGGATTAGATTAGGTAGTTAAAAGACTCTTCATAGAAAAATCATTATAACATACAATAAAGAAAAAGCATTTTTAACTGTTTTTTTCTGTTTTTTGTTTTTTTGACAGTTTGGAATTATTTTGTCTTTCTTTATAAAAGAGGGAAAAAGGAGAGTCCACAGATTTCTATCAGGTAAGGTAATACAGACTCATTACCTTTATTGTACTTATACAGTATTAAGTGGACCGATCATTTTTATGCAAGCAGAAACCCCCCCAATGACCCATTATGAGCCAGGAATAACCCTGCTAAGGTATTCTTCCCAGCTGCAGGCTGCATATTAAGAGAAGACACATGAGAGTGTTATCAGTGTTCACAGCTAATGGCCAGCAAGAAAGCAAATGGGCAAATTTCCCAAAATGTTCAGAGAGACTACATATGTTACTTAAAGGACATTTTGTCAGGTGTGATATTTTCTGCTGTTGCCAAATAGCCGTATAGACTTAAATATGAATGAATGAATGCAGGATTTTTATCAATAAAAGCCTAAAAGGTATCTACAATCATTTATTTGCTGCTTTGTTTAACAAACAGTTCCAAGTGCTTGATGCAAGGCCTGTTAACAAAACAGCATGGCTCATCTTGGCTCTCGCATGATGAGAGTGTTGGAGACTTGGATCATTTGTAGCATCTTACAACAAAGAAAATCCACTTCAAAAGTTAATGGAATAAGATCAATGCCAAGACCCCAGATGGCCAGATGACCACAACAGAGTATAATAATGTAGTTCACAAATAAGGTCAAGCAGATCCCTGATGCTATTACAAAGAAGGGATGGAGAACACACACACATTAATCAGTTGCAGGACTTTCTGCTGTCCCCAGTTCCCTCTCTCTGGCTCTCTCAGTCTGCCTAGAGGAGCCATCAGGTACGATTAGCTCGAGCAATAATGGCTAGTGCTTAATCAGCAGGTCAATAGGCAATGTTTCGCTCCATTCCTCCCATCTTGGCCAGCACTAATATAACCCTTAACAAGAAGAGCAATCCTGACCATTGTCTGCCACACACACACACGCACACACAATAAAGCACATAAAGAAAAACACACTGTAAGAGCAACACTTATACACAGCTACCTCCAATAAAGCTCCAGCTAAATTAGTTATCTCTCTACACGTTTACCCCCCCCCCATCTTTGTGTTCATGTTGTGTTATTTGGAGAAAAGGCACAGGTATAAATAAGATGAAGCATTACATAAACATAGTAGACTTGTTGTATTATCCCTACAGGCTTGCAACAGAGTGTAAAGTTCATTAAGTCAGGTTAATGCTAATCTTTGGCTGTGTGCAAGTAGGGAATGGGTTTTTTAAGGCTTGAGGCAAGAGGAACATCTGTTTGCAAAGACTAATCCTAATTTAGATAGATGCTGCCGCTATTCAGTCTTTATTAAAGGCAAGCAGAGCTGTGCCTCCTCTTACATGGCGCACACAGCCGTTGGACGGCGGATGGTGTAAGTGTTCAGGCAGGGCGATGTGTAATCTCACTGCCACATGCTGTGAGATCAGCAGCAGAACAGGAAGCTGCTCTGACCATTTGACCAGAAATGGGACCGAATTAACGCTGCAATTATGGAAAGAGCTCAAAACAGGATACTTGAACGATACAGTGAGCTGCTTCTCCATACAAATGCAAATGCCTTTTTTTGTTACATTTAAACTGGTGTCACATCCTGTTGTGCATCTGTACAAAAATTGCATTTGTGAATGGAAAAGCATAATCAGTGGTGCCTTTTCAAATCCTTAGCAGGAAGATGTGTCTACGTTTCTGACCCAAACCAATCAAATGAGGACACTGCAGCACATTCATTTGACTTGGTGCTTAAGAGGACATAGAAAATGACATGTACACACTCCTTATGTATTTTGTCACTCTTTTTTTTTATTTTTTACAATAAACCCAATGAAGAATGAAAAAGAAGTGGAATACATATTCACTCTCATATGAATGATAAATGGCAGTGTGGTCCATGAGGAACACAGTTTAGTAGTATCACTACTATTAATGTGATGCTTAGTCCTACTAGTATTACTAATTACTACTTCTGAAACTTTTGTGGAGCCTTTCCCAGCAGACAGGGCAAGAGGTCACTAATCTGTTGCAGGGCTAATGCACAGAGACAGGCAACCATTTACGCTCCTTTTCACATCTACGGACAATTTAGGATCACCAGTTAACCTCAGCTAACACTCTTTGGACTGTGAGAGGAAGCTAGAGCACTTTGTGAGATGTGTAAACATGCAAGCTCCACACAGAGGGGCCCCAGCCAGCTGGTTGAGTCCCAGGACCTTCTTCCTGTGAGGCAGCAATGCTAACCATTGCACCACTGTGCTCACAGGTTATGTTAATAACAATAAGAAATAGAAGCATGATGTGTGGAGATATTAGTCCCAGATTGTGTGTTTTTTTAAATGTTACCATACATTGTGATTGATAAAAATACAATATAACATTAACTTGCTGATGTCTCATTACATCAGTGTTTTGACTTTTTTCACATTATTATATATTCGTTTGAAAATGCACTTACTTGAGTTTATGACCTTTTGATTTATTTTCCCACCTTTGTGGCAACCTTATGGTTTCCATAGGATTTGGCAGATTAGTGAACACAGCAGCGCAAATAAAATCTGGAAGGTGTTTGAGACCAAAATGCTTTTGTCAAAGATCAGTTAATGTTGAATGAAGTTTAAAAGCAGATCAATCTTAACAGCCTTTGCTGCGCTGCACTGTAATGTGGCATCCACGAAATGCAAACATCACATGCAATATGCTTGATTTTAATGCAGATTTCAAACAAATCTGAATGATTAAAAAAAAAAAGCAACACATTAAAGAAACCCCTTTGACATGATTTGAAAAACTGTTTTCAGGTGTGACAAAAAGCATGAGTATTACAGTGATCGGTGTGGTCCACTCAGTGACAAACAATGAAATAAAGTTTAGAAACAGAACACCACTGGTTAACTTCACAGCGACTGTGTTTCATTTTTCAGTTGCTGGGAGTTAGCTGTAAAAAAAACCAATCAGTTTAACAAGGTCAGAGATCACTTTTAAGGGTTGCACAACCACTTTAGCCTTTTGTATCAGTGTGCTGCTATAGACGAGACAATAAAGAGCTTCTCCCAAAATCTCCCTGAACACAGAGGTTTAAGTATGAAAACAACAATAAGAAAAGAAATATGAAAGGAGACCTCAGTCTGAGTGAAATTCTTCCACGGGGCAATTAGGCTAATAAGACAATGACTAAGGAATATGATTAGCCAAAGAGACTGAAAGATAAAAAGCTGCATGTGGTAAGCTCCTGACCCCTGTGGAGGTTAGAGCAGCACTTTGACTCCTCTTCATTGTTTATAAGGGATGGTGGCTGTTGTAAATATTTGAATTAAGATACAGCAAAAGAGTACAGGGACACCTTATTGCTTCAAATTACTAACTACTAACTTTTTGTTGCACACATCCTGTTGTCATAACATTAAGTAATTTTAACTTGGAGGTGTTTTTCATATGCTCTTAAATTCTGGCTGTTTTGTCCTTGCCTTTGTCACCGAAATGGTTTAGGTTGGCTTAAAAGAGGTGATGATAACAGTTAAGCCTCTCGCACACACTGGAGCCATGCCAGAGTGAGCCAAACTGTGCAATACATTTTGAATTTGTGTAAGACGCTATCAGAATGGCATTGAGCCCATTGACTCCTAATTAACCATCTTTGCTTTCAAACAAGATGGTAATCCAGCTGTAATTAGGGATACTGTGTCGCACACGTTGGAGCCCCCCGAAACAATCTACTTATAGCGAGGAAAAGAAATGAAAACAAGGACAGCCTTGAAGTAAACAAATGAACAAGGCCGCAGGAGGAGACAGAAAGAAAGAAAGAAAGAAAGAAAGAAAGAGAGTGAGAGGTGGTCACTGCAACATACTGTAGCATTCAGGCACACAGAGTAATGGGGACACTGAATAGGTGGGTAGACAAGACACAAAGACATGCTGAGAGCAGATCATGGAGGTAAAATGTTTAATGAGAGGTGTACAGAGGCCCGGCTGCAGCACAGGAAATAAAAACAGTAGAGAAACATGTTTCATGCTTTAAATTTTATTAACTAGTTACAATACAGCATTGGGAACCGGAGTGAGGTTGGGGGAGGAGGGGTGATGTTTACCACATGATTAGCTTGATGATGACATTTCCAGTGACAACAGCTGTGCAGTGGAGGCCATACAGTACAATAAAGCACATGAAGTTGGGGGGGTGGAAGGCAGGGGGGTAAAGAAAACCACAATGAAGCTATGACATCATCCTAACGCATTCAACTTTACAAACTAATGGAGGGGAAGGACAAGGCTAAAGAGCCACTTGTCTCCAAACACGCGCGCGCGCACAGTCACGCACGCACGCACGCAAACTCCCAGCATGCGGAGTAGTTGCTTTGCCCACTGTGAATCGACCACCGTGGGTTTGTAATGATTGCAACATGGTGCAGACCGGCTGCAGTGGCTGACAGGAATATTATGTCATTTTCGGTGAGTGAGCCGGGCGCATTTTGGCTCCGTAACCCGCTCATCATTTGACGAGATGTGGGAGGCGACGGCTCGGCTCATCGCAGCCCCCCTTTCTCGCTCCCCAACCTGCATCACATCATCACCATCATCCGCACCAAGATTGATACTCACCACATACGCTTCCTGGGTGGAAGACAATGTTCTTTGTTGGAGGCGGTCACCCCCAGAGCCAGCTGCATAACAGTAATGTATTTCTGGTAATTCACCATGGTACTGTCCACCGCTACTAAAAATCCAACCCAAAGAAAAGCACAGGTGATCATATATTTCTTTATTCCCTGGCATCCGCCTCCGCTGCGTCTTCCATGCTCAGCATCACAACGCCATTTCCAGCGCTGAAGGACTGACAGCGAAAACACTCCCCAAGGAGCTGAGCGAAAGGTGCCGTACTGCTGCGACCCATGTCTGCAATGACACTCTGACCGCGTTTTAGCTCTGGCAAACCGACCGCCGATCCATCCAAACTGTGATTTTTTTTTAATGTCTTTTTTTTTTTTTTTTGTTTAATGACTACGGTCAGGATTTGGACATTATCTCCTTCCTCCTGCCTCCTCCTTCCTTTCCAGGGTTGGAAACACTCTCTTAAAAACGCTGCAGCGTCCAGGCGTCCGTGTGTGTGAGGTAGGAGAGAGAGTGTGTACAGTGTAGTCAGAGGGGAGCGAAGGAGGGAGGGAGGGG
This sequence comes from Pterophyllum scalare, assembly GCA_024447675.2. Lineage (NCBI taxonomy): Eukaryota > Metazoa > Chordata > Actinopteri > Cichliformes > Cichlidae > Pterophyllum > Pterophyllum scalare. Next base: position 97,676 of record JAMQGT020004116.1, on the reverse strand, counting down.
AGGAAGGAGGGGAAGGGGGGCGGGTGTCGGTAAGGGACCGATTAATTTAGAGATGTGCGGTTGTAGCATCTGTTTAGGAAGTCGAAAGTTTGTCTTTAATTACTTGCTAAGGGTTGCTTTTTGGGTTTTTTGGAAAGTCGACTACCTTTGTGTTACGTAATACTTCCGGGAAGCAGTAATGACTTACAGGGGCGTAACTCGAAATTCAGAGCGCCCTGAGTAACCCTCCCTCCCCTGATAGATTAATGATGGCTGAAATCCCTTTTGGTTTTTCAGTGTCAGGGTCGGGGTGTGCTGGATAACTAGGCATGCCTCCACTAATTTTATTGCATTTTAAATAAAATTAAAAAACACACAATTGATAGATTTACGCAGCTGTTTAGGCATCCAGGAGGGTCCAAATTGGTTTGAGTGATACACACATGGTGAGAGCAAAGCTCCATGTGGACCAGTTACCCATGCACCCTTCAGGCAGACTTATAAAAAGTATGGCAGGAACGACTACTAATCCATGGTGTCTGCAGCTGCCCCTGTCCGAATCCACAACCAAGCATAATCCCCATCTTACTAAATAAATTATGATATATGGGAAACATGTGACATCCAGATAAACTTCTATTCCACTAACGAGATGAAAAGCAGAGGCTGATTAATTCAGCAGATTGTCTACATGGCTACACTGTCACACACCCATGGTGATGCAGCTTGAATCAGTGTCTTGCCCAAGGAGTTTTCGACATGTGGACAGGAAATTCGACATCCCTTCATGTACTGGACAATCTGCTCTACCTCCTGAGCCTCAGTCACCCCTCTGGAAAAAGACCAATGAGAGCACTCAGACAGAAATGCCATATTTTCATTATGCTTTAGGTCTCCCTGACCCCAAATAGTTTCAACCCACTGCTTGAAGTCTAACATTGTCTTGCACGCCCTCTGCTTCTGAAATGATTTAATGTCACCTAGCTGGAGAAGTAGTGCTACTATTAAACCAACACCTAATATTTAAACAGCATAAAAAAGAATGTTGCATGAAAAAATGTGCATGTTCTTGACTGATTTTCTGAACATTTTGTAAAAATCAGAGCTAAATTTCAACCCACTGTTTATGTCTGTATAGGTTCTGAGTTTCATAGAATAGTGCTTGAGTCGAAGGCAACTGGACTTCTTTTAGGTTCTTAAAGACGTTTCACCTCACATCTGAAAGGCTCCGTCAGTTCTAAAAGCTGATGGGGAGACCCAGGTCTTTAACTTATACTGGGCCTGTCACCTTGGAGGTGGACCTGAAATGCCAGGACACGACAGGAGCAGAGTCATCATTAGTAGCAGAGAAAAGCCTGTAAGCCTTGTATCTGCTTACACTTCAGCATAAACTGTATATAGTTTAGTGGGAAATTTTGCAAGGCTTACATACGAGTACTGAACATTTTCCAGAGTTTCCTTATATTTTATCTGGTGATGAGGGCCATAATATGTGTTTTAATGCTGAGAGTTTTAGGAGATTTCAGTCTCATGTCATGCCCTTTATCAGGTCATTTTGAGTAAAAACAGCCAAGTGCTATCCATTTTTGTGAATATGCCACTTTCTTCTCTCTCAGTTCTGAATGCAAAGTGAATGTAACCATCAACTGGGGAGATTTTAATGGGCCTTCTTGATTATCCTTAACTTATAAAATGCAACAGAAAGTAATGGGTTGTACATGTTACTGTACAGCTGCTGGCTTTCTGCTCATAACCATTTAAGTATGATGTTGATTAGTAGATAGTAACAGGATATGGTTGGTGAGTAATTTAACTTGAGAGTTTGTGAGAAGGCTTTCACAAACCACAGAGACAGACACCAAAGAGAATCATACCTACTATATTGGCAACTTTGAGTATCCAGTACAGTTTTCGGTGTTTGGGCTGCAGGAAGAAACTGAGCACCCAGATGTAATGCATGCAAGCTGACTGAGATCAGTGAGGCTGCACTTTGAAAAGCACACCGTGACAGAATGAGCTAACACTAACCCAGGTGACCAGCGACGTGTGTTCACAATTTACACTTGTCCGTCAGACAGTGCGAATACACAGAGAAGCCTGTAGCAGCTGTCACATTTACTCATAACAATCAATTGAAGGGCAAGACTGAAGATTACAACAAAGTCATCAGTTCTGTGTCCACTTAACCCAATTTGCACATAAATTATGCAAAGCCTGGATATTCAGTACAATGTTAAACACATTATTATTATTATTTATTGGACTTTTTCACTGGAGACACGCCTCGTATTTATTGTATTGAACTTCTTTCAGGGAATTATTACTCTCAGTTATATTTCCATCACTGGGTTATAAATTCTGTGAACTCATACCTGTTACAACCACATCATTTTTGACTGGCTTTTTCCCACTTGTACATTTTCGCATCACAACCAGCAATCAGTCATTCAAAGAGATTTATGTCTCTGCTACTGTTTTTTTTCGAGATAGCTGGAGAAACATTTTTTAAAATTGTTTTGTTGGTAATGCCCAATAACAAAATGGACAATATGGTATTTTAACTAAAGCTTTCATTTCAGCGCATTAGGTAGCATTTATTCTTTCTAAATAATACTTAAGTTATCAGATGCAAAAGTGACTTCTTTTTTTTGCCTTTTTGATTATGTTTGTGACTGATAAATTCAAGTAAAGAGTGGTCATAGTAGATCTGCTTCAGTGGACTGTACCCACACCACCTGTCATTAGCAGCAAACAGACACTGGCGTGGGTTGTTTTTCAGTCAATAGACTGACACAGAGGTGCCGTTCTAAGCTTCAGAGTAAGTCGATTAGTCTAGACTTTGGAGTCTTAAGAGGACACCTGAGTTTCTGAACTGCACTTCCCACCCTCACCAGACCAGACAGAAACAAAAGATAAATGGAAACTGGGGATATATATATATATATATGCGTGTGTGTGTGTGTGTGTGTGTGTATATATATATATATATATATATATATATATATATACACACACACACACACGCACACACACACATATATGTGTGTATATATATATATAGATATATATATATATATATATACACATACAAAAGATAGATCATTTAACCATTGTGATAAAGGCATTAACTAATTTATTAATTTATTTTTTAAAAGGTCTGAATGAAAATCCACTTCAGCAACTTTTTTATCATCCAAATGATTTCCACCATATAGCTAAGCAGACAGAGCATGACACTAAAACTGCCAGTGTCAGGGGAGCAAATCCCTCTGTGGCCAACGCTGCTAAAAATGTTTGCACCCATGATGCCGTACGCTCTGTCCACGAAAGTATCCTAAATCTACCGAACTGACAGAGTGAAACTCACTTTGGCAAGTGTGCAGTGACATTGCATCTGTAAAAGTACAATGAGCAGAGATGTAAAAAGAAACATCTTTGTGGACTAGGTGAGAAGACATCCCTGCTTCTAAAGTAAATGTTCATACAGGGTAAGATGTTTTAGAAATAGCAGAATTTACAGCAGAGCTGATACACTGAAAATGAACATCAGGCATATTCTGAAATGTAAAACAGCCCTTTTGGTGGTTGCCAGCTAGTTACTTCTGGGTGACTGGAAGCAGAAAAGCCTTCGGGGCTTTAAAGGAACCTAAATTCACCCAGTGCTCATACGTCCATAAATTCATTCATCCAGTACCTGCTGGCCTTCAGTGTGCATAAAGTAAATATGATTTAGTTTTAAAAATAAAACAGTATAAGTTACACCTGCAAAGGTTTGAAACAAGCCTGGCTCCTACACAGGTTTCTGGTGTTGACAGAATATACACTATGATATCAGTGCAGTTCAAAATTTATATGCTGCTGTAGACATATACGTTTACATCCAGTGGCCTCATATTTCAAATATATTTAGTCTGATTCAAGTATTTTAAAGTCAGTATATTTCAGTTTGATTAATTTTAGGCCAAAAGAGTGCATGGATGTCATACATCACAGTCATTTACACCAGGATTTTATTTATTTTTATTGAAAAATTATCCAGGAAACCTCATGTTAAAAAAGGGCACGTAATTTCCCAATAATTACATTAAAATAGACACAAAATTACCAAATGTGTAATAGTGTAGTTTTTGCTTTTAACTCATGACACTGAAGATTGTTTGTTTTGAAAATGCGTCGACTAAACTGGGTGTAATTAGAAAACAGCACAAACAGTAATTTTAAAATGATTTATTAGTGGCACGGTGCTGTGGTGGTTAATGCTGTTGCTGCACAACAAGAAGGCCCTGGGTTTGAATTCACCAGCCAGCTGGCGCCTTTCTGTGTGGAGTTTTTGTGCCTTTTTGGGTTTGCCCTCGCTTCCTCCCGCAGTCCAAAGACGTTAGTTTAATTGGTGATACTAAAATGGCTATAGGTGTCCATGTGAGCGTGAATGGCTGCAATAGATTGTTGAGCTGTCCACAGGGTGTACCCCATTCTCACCCTATGATAGCTGGGATGGGCTCGAGCCCAGCTGTGACCTTGAATTGAATACTGTAAGTGGAAGAAAATGGATGAATGGACTGTTAGTGGTACCTCGCTGTAGGTTTTGTAGGGTAATTCAGTTTCTTACATACACATTAAATCCAGGTTGGCAATAATATCTCTGCGTCCTGTTCGTAGCATCTTGGATCCTGTCAACAGTCAGCTAATACACCGATAATGGAATCATCAGCCCAGAGTTGCGCTACAAAAAACCCACCAGCAAAGCACTGTGTCACCTCCCATTGACTAGAACGCCACTCAGATAACTCCCCTGATTAATCAGACACTGCACATCATCATTATCAGGCATGTAAGACACAGCAGCCATTAAATGATGGGAAAACTGCTGAGAACACACACACATTACCAAAGGGTCGCTCTCTCTCTCTTTCTCTTGCTCTCTTGCTGTCTTTTTTTTTCCATGTGCATGGAAACCAGTGGTAGTGTGTCAGTGGGGAAGCACTAACACAGCAGTGGGTCAGTGTTTGTGCTGCAGTTTGAAGCCCACTGCATTTCCTTACACACTCCACTGCAGCACCCCCCCCACACACACACACACATCTCCACAGAGGAGCCTGCCCCATCATTACCCTTCTCACATGAGAACCCACTGCTGACATCTCTTATTGTGTGCCGCACATTCACACATGCCGACACCAGCATGCTCACACAGACACGCACACAGGAGGTACACGTGTGAGCTAATAACACACGTAAGTACTTTTTTTTTTAATGCAAGTAAATAGGACACACAGGGCTGCCCTTCTTTCTTGTGTCCTTACACTTGCTTGTCCATTTCTTTCTGTACAGCAGACTCAAAGCTGGTTTGTAGGACTCGGAAGCTGCTCCCAGAGGAGACAAACCTGGACAAAAGCCCTGAGAACCACTACCGCTGTAACACTGTGATTTATTACTTTTGCACCAAACAAAGAGGAGTTCACAGAGAAAGTCCTCTTCACATGAATGCACTGCACCAAGAAGACCAAGAGTAATGAAACGTTCACACACACACACACACACACAGTCACACCTCAGCACTGTCGCAGTGCTTTCTCTCTGTGTACCATGAGGTGAGTCATCAGCACGGAGCAAGCATAACCTCACAGCTCCAGCTAATCTCTGCTCTCCTCCTCCACCTCCTCTTCAACCTGCCAGCATCTCATTTTCTCCACTTATGGATGAAAGCATGGTGACTTACATCATCGCTGCTGTCTCACATATAGCTATAAGGCCTCATAGATATAAGGCCTCACATCCAAACACACGGCTAGCACGTCCTGGGTAATCGTTTCATTTTCCATAGGGGGAATGTTATATATACAGGTTTTTAAACTAGTCAGTTACCCAGTAAATATTTCTGCATATTCATGGGTTGATTCTACTTAAATTTGCATTTTAGTTTGGGCTAAGAAGCCTTTTGCATGTTCACACTCAGATGAGTGGTCAAGAGGTTTTAAATGTTGATTTCAAAAAGAGCAATAGCCTCATATTGTAAACAATCTGGAAACCAGCGGCCTTTAAACTGGATTCAGCAAGCTTCACATAATTTCCTGCACCTTCCTGCAAAGAGCACTCAGGTTCTTTGTGCCCTTTAAGGCAGGAGCCTGGAGATGTGATTAAATGCTGCATGCTCACTCTCAGTCAGCAGGATACTGACCAGAGGCACAAAAAGCCCGACTAATAAACACAGTGCCTCTTTGAACCCACAGAGCTGACAATCAATCTGCTCTTCTGCTGTGGATCAAAGAAAGTGTTCAGAGAGTAAAGGTGGAAAAAAAAAAGAACCTCACATGATTTCACACGGTTCAAACAACAGGAAGATATTTCCCAGGTTGCCTCCACATTTATAACAAGCCAGGCAGGAGTCATGCTTCACGCTGTCACACAGGGACACATGCTGGCACAGAATTTTTGAAACCAAGCATCCATCACTCGAGGCGGTTTCTGTCCTACTTCTTCTAAAACTGAATAAACAAAAGATTATATTGTGCTTTTTTATCCTGACATACATGCAGACAGCATTCCCTGACACTTGACTCGCCAGCTGTAAGAACATTAGCATCAAAAAAGACACAAGTGCAGAGAAAACAAGCCTTTCATAAGACCTACAGATACATGTCGGAGACGTCAGTTTCCGAGGAGCGTCTTCACATATACAGCTACACGGTCTCAGGTGAATGCACAAACAAAGCATCAAACCCTGAAATTACATTTTAAGATGACTTACATTGGCTTGTTGGCGTACTGCATCTCCTGTGGAGGCTCTGTGGCCATTCTGGCTGTGTGTGCTGTTATGCTGTTTAGTGTGTTGGTTTGTTTCCGTCAGCCTGTCTGTGTGTGTATGTATGTGTCTGTGTGTGTCTCAGTGCCCAGGGCCAAACCACTGGGATGGCTGTCCCCATGCTGACTTAGCTGTCATACATTAAAAAGGGACGGCCCAGGGAGCATATCAGCTTGCCTGTCCCATCACTTGAAGCTTCACATCACCCCCCCCCCACACACACACAAAGACACACAGGCCCCCCATGCCCCCACCATCTATGCGACCTCTCAAACACACAAACACACACACGCACGCTAGGAAATATTTCCTGCCCCACCCCCGCCACAGTGCAAGCTGGGCTAAGGATGCTCTCCAGAGGTCTACACACCCACCCAGAAAGACACCGTCACTCAGTCATGATACATTCAAAAGGGTTGACACACACAGTGACAAAAAAACTGTCTCGCAGGACTCTGTCTACCAGCCGTTTCTCTCTTACATACGCACAAAAAAACCCAGCAGAGGTCATTTTATGCTCCTCTTTTTGCAGCTTTATTTTTAGTGGTTTCAGCACGCCATTGCTTAGATTATTCCTAAACATATTCCCTCATTTGGTGTTTTTAAATTTTTAAACAAGAGTTGTAGAGCACTGTCAAAGATGGTTAGGATGAAATTCAGAGGTGTTTAACTTGGTTGAGATCTGTTAGCTACAAATGCCAAAGCACAAAGCTTATAAGATTTTGAAAGATTATTTCATGTATTTTTTTTTTCAGCAGATTATGGCCAAGCTCGTAGGTGATTGCTGGATTGTGAAATTAGAGCTTTAATTGAACTGAACTGAGGTGACATGAATTCAACTCAATGACCCCTCATGTCACATACAATTGCTGTCAAAAGTTAACATACACTCATCATTGGGTAGTTTGGGGCTTTTAATGATTCTGGGGTGGAGTTATTGGGCAACATACATCTTTAATGACTTTAAACTTCTTACTTGACACTTTGCCACGTAAGAAGATACAAACTGTCACCCTCAGATGAGAGGAAAATGGTCTCGATGTTCAGGAACAACCACTAAGGCTCAAGTCCGCCGTGAATTGGAAACTGCTGGAACAGAAGTGTCACTGTCCACAGTGAAGCGAGTTTTACGTCGCCACGGACTGAGTGGGTGCAGAGCAAGAAAGAACTCCCTGCTCCAAAATTAACACTTGCTCGTGCTCAGCTGAAATTTGCAGCTGCCTACACGGACAATTCATATACCTTCTGGAGAAAATTTTGAGGGTCAGATGAACCAAAGATTGAGCTATTTGGCCATGATGACAAGAAGTATGTTTGGAGGAGTAAAGGTGAGGCTTTCAAACCCAAGAATACTGTACCAACTGTCAAGCATGGTGGTGGTAGAATCATAATCTTAGGCTTTTTTTTTGCTGTCAGTGGCACTGGTACACTGCACAGAGTGGATAAGATAATGTATTCTACCATTTTTGCCAAGAAGAGTGGTCAGATATCCAGCCAGAATGATGCTAGAAATTTGTTGATGGCTACCAAAAGTGTCAGACCCAGGTGCAACTTGGTGAGGGGCATTTTACCAAATATTAGTGGGCATGTATGTATATATTTGAGCATGTATGTATAATCTGTCTGGATTAGAGAAAATTTTAACTAAATTCAAACTTGTGCACCCAATTCTTGCTTTTTAAAGTCATTAACTATGTATGCTGTATGATCATGATCATTCAACCCTGGAAAAAGCCCCAAATTATCAAGACATTCATGCAATAATGAATGTATTTTAACTTCTGACCACAACTGTATGCAAGCATCTGCATTTGTATAGCTTCTTCCCTCTTTTAGTCACACCTTTTAGTTTATCCTCTATGTGAATGTTTCAAACATGGAAGGATGATTTTGTCTTCTCATAGCTCATCATGTAATTCAGCAGGAATTAAACCCAACATGACGTCATTAATATGTAAAGCAGCTCTCACCTGGAGTCAAACATGGGGTCGGTGTACATGGGAGGTGAGCACAGAGTTTGCTCTCCCGGGCTGTTCGGGGGCACGGGGAGGCCCCCTTTCCTGCCCCGTCCTGAGACACCATCTGTAGGGACAGAAATAATCTTTTAGCCGCTTTTCACGATTTGGATGATTTACACCTCTTTCTCTCTGACCCAGTATGCAAGCAGAAGAATTGATAATCTGTTAATTGTGGGAAAATAGCCACATGTAACGAAGACACTCACTTGGCTTTGTGAGAATGTGTTTTATGTAAAAGAATATTAATCTGGAATAGTGCAGCACAGACAAGGCCCCGCAAACTGCACCCACGTTGAGGCCATATGTTGTCAGAGGCTAGTTAGGAATGCTGGCAGCTCGGTAATCCCCTCAGCCACCCAGATTTAAGAAGCTATTTTTGCTTGCTCTTAGTCTGTTGTGCTGGATTACTGCAAAGTAGTTTGATTTTCTTTGTGTTGTTTTCAACTTTTATATGCATATATAATTAAAGCTTTTGAACACATAAGTACAAAGCAGCCACGGATCAATAAGCTGGAGCTCCTCTGCTGTTTGAAATGGTTTTAATAGAAAGTCCCTCTATCACCTTTAATTTTTGTGCTGCGTAATGATGTAATCAGAGGCTAAATTATCTTTGTACCTTCTCCATCCAACAGAAAGCAGGTTAGCAGGTGAGGACAAACTTCCTCCAAAACAGAGCAGAATGAGCAGAATGCAACTGGCCCCTTCGAGGACAGATGGTCCAGGAATATCTCTCTCTGCTTCTTGTTGGACTCCTGTCCCAGGATTTCCTTGTACTCCCCTAGTGAGAAAACCTTATCATACACCAGGTAAGGAAGCACACTGTTGACATCCAGCTCACTCAGGATCTTTTCTCTGTGCTGTTGGAGAATCTTAGCTGCCCATCTCTTCTTCCTGGCGCATGGCCTCCTGCCAGACCTCTGTTGCTGCCTTCTTTGCTTCTTCATGAACCACCTTTTGGTGCCACTGCCAAACATCTTTAAGTTGAGGAAACCCACCAAAACTTCTTCCACTGCTCTGTCAAAATAGTTCCCAAAGGAGGGGAGGTGCATATTTCATGCCAGTGAAGAGACCACGCCGCATATTTCTTCAAGGCTCTCTTTGTTGTTGTCTGAGTCGTTTATCTGGGGCAGGAAGAGACAATCTGGACAGTAGCTGATTTCTAGCTGGGTACTTAGCGACACTAAGAAGATTAACAGACTCTTAAGTACACCAATACACATTGCTCACCAGCGCTCAGACATCCTCAACATATTTTGCATTATTTTCCTGTCTCGTCGGAAGATCAAACATTTACTTAAGTATTCATTTAATATCTGCACAGCCCATTTAATTTAAAATGTGTCTAACTAGTTTTTCTGTTCTGTTACAGCCTTGAAGATAATTTAGAACAACCATGTCAAAGACTCCACAGTTATTTTGGGTTGTGCTGACTAGCCTAGAAATCACCAGGGACTTTCAAAACAAGGAGTGCGAGAGTCAGATCCTCTATCCATCGAGGAAAATTGTGTAAAGTGAATAAGAAGTACTGTTAAGCTGAGTAAGACAGGAGGCACTCAGCAGTCCACTGCTCAGCAACTCTCCAGCAACTCACCTTCCTGGTTATTGTTGTGAATGTGACACCTGATTAAAACAAGATTAGAACATTTCGTCATGGGCATTGACCCGTGACATTTATCGTTAGTCCTGCTTAAGGAAAAGCATTAACATATAAGAATGAAAAAGGGGTGCTTCAAGGGGAGCTTAATGTTTCTCAATGAAAATCTATTAAAAAAACAAAAGACTAATGCAGCATAAACCAATATGACCTTGAAGTGCATTTTATCCAGGTGCTGTGGAGAAAGAATTAGTCTTTACCAGAAGAGGGTGCTGTTTAATCAGTGAATCCCACAGATGCAGTGATGGCCTGTTTTCATCAAATATTCATCAGGACCAGAAATAGAGTAGTTCCAAGATTAATTTATTGCCATATTTGAAAAATACAAATAAAGATACATCTTGTTAAAAGATGATACATAACAGGGGCTGTGGTAGAGATTATTTTTATAGTGGTCAGGCTGAGATCATTACTCAAAATTGGGGTGGAATAGAAAATGAGATTATTTTTTTCCATGTGGCTGTAGACTAAACAATCTTTTTTTTTCTCTTTTTTTTTGGGGGGGGGGTCACTTAGTATTATCATTAGCCTAAGCAGGCATGACTTGGATCTGGATATACACCATGAGAACTTATAAACTTTTTTGAAAATGTAAACCTTATTGGATAAGAAAAGCGGGAACATTTGATGAAATTAATATTTTCTAATTGCTGATAAAGCCCATAAGATATCTACAGTTTAACTGGGTGGTTGCTCTGTTAAAATGTAACTATATTGGAAATTCAGCTAGAAAAATGTGTTCAGTGGCTGGGACTTTAGTCTGTGGTGGTCATGACCTCAGATCACATCCTGGAAGAGGTTACTGAGCTTATTGCAAATTAGGATTTGCTGATGTAATTATCAATTTCTTATATAAAAAAAATTAAATATGCATTAAAAGTACCACTGTTTTATTTATCTTCAAGCATTTAAAACTTCATCAAGAAATACTTCAAGGTTTTACAGCAGAAAAGCTAAAAATACACACTAACACACTCATATTTCTGCCTTCTTACCAAAACACATAAGACAGAGCATATCTCTCCTGTTCTGGCCTCCCTTCACTGGCTTCCTGTGCATTTTAGGATTCGTTTTAAGATTTTATTTTATGTTTTTAAATCCCTTACTGGGTTGGCTCTATTGTATCTTGCTGATGGCTTAACACCTTATGTTCCTTCAAAATCATTGGGATCTGCTGAAGAGCTGCATCTTCATGTTCCAAAAACTAGTCTTAAGAATGTGCACTTTTTTAAAGTATGCTTAAAACAAACATTTATTCTATTCAACCTGGAGTCAGAGCTTATGTATTTAGACTGTTGTATTACCTTTTGTATATTTGTGATTCTCTGGATGTATACAGTATATTGTGCATACATATTGTGTAACCCTTTGTTTCATGTGCAGCACTTAGGACAACTTTGTTGTTTTAAATGTGCTTTATAGAGAAATTTGGTTTAGATTTGGATTGGACAAATGGTCATTAAGACTCAATAATTTTATTAATTAAATCAGATTAGATAAGACGGGTTTGCACAGCCCATTTTATTATCTACAGATGGAAAACAGCTGGCTGGATTGAAGGAAATGTCCCAAAAGATTTTTTTTTTCTTGGTTAAATACTGTGGGTCTTCCTCATAATGACAGAGGACGATCGGGCCAGTTTTACTCACACAGTTCTTTCCTTGTATTAAGCACAGAAAGAAATGCTCTGCTGTGTTACCTGACTGTGGAGCAGTGACTCTTTTTCTTCCTCTGTCACACTGTACAGCTGCATGCTGCCCTTTGCACTTACAGCATTCTGTTCCAGCCCCACATCTACTATATATATTTTTTTATTAAAGCCTGTCATGTCTGGGAGTTTTTGCAAATGGAATCATGATCCGAATGCATTATTGCACCAAACATATTTGCTTTTACAAGAAGAGCACTATAGTTCTCTATATGCTACTCTTGTTAATATTTGTCATTTCTTTTATTTTCTCAATTTCTTTATTGTCCACAAAAAAAAAAGACTGCCAGCTCTGACAGGCAGGAAGGAAGTAGGGTGGGGGGTGGGAAGAAAACAGAACAAATAACAGGACAATCCTAAGTATACATATATACTTATATATACATGCACACAAATATACATGCACGCACATACACACACACAATCTTGCTTTGTTATGTTTTAGTGTATGTGTGTGTTCCTCTGTCATGGAACGTACTCAATAATGAGAGCAAGAAGCCGCAACCACCCCCATTGGGATCCAGAGGCAGGCAGAAAAAGACCCAGGGAACCATCCATGGCCCACCAGGATCTCAGAAGACCCGAGGCCACACATCCTGATGGCAACTATGCGCACAGCCCAGAGGAAGGAGGAGGGAGACCCTGGACGCAGCCCCACGGTCAACAAGCAGGAGCCCAGAGAGCCAGAGGCAATGAGCAGCCCCCCCACGGCAGGCAGGCCCCCCAGCACGAGCTGAGAATGCAGCCCCGGGGCCCCAGGCACCCAGGGCTGCTAAATGAGGGAAGTGGTTAAGTAGCAGATGCACGCCAGGTGTCCCACTCTTTGCAGCATTGCAACCCAAATCATTCTGCCCCACCTTTCCCTCCTACAACTAAGCCAGAGAACTACACCCTGCTGCTACCGCTACTATGTTAGCCACGCCTTGCTAGTAACAGGTTTGACCCCTTTCACCTTTAGAACAACCTTAATTCTTCATAGCACAGATTCAACAAGGTGCTGGAAACATTCCTCAGAGATTTTGGTCCATATTGACGTGATAGCATCACGCGATTGCTGCAGATTTGTCGGCTGTACATCCATGATGCGACGCCCCCATTCCCTCACATCCTACATCCCTCCATTGGATTGAGATCTGGTGACTGTTGAGGCCATCTGAGTATAGTAAACTCACTGTCATGTTCAAGAAACCAGTTTGAGATGATGTGAGCTTTGTGACATGGAGCCACGATGGATAAACTGTGGTCATCCTGTAGAGGGATAGCATGGTCAGTCAACAACAGTTTTGATGAACTGTACCCTCAGTTTCCTGTTCTGAGCTGAGAGGAGTGGCTGCTGTAGCCCATCTGCTTCAAGGTTCAACATTTTGTGTATTCAAAGATGCTCTTCTGCGTACCTCAGCTGCAGTGAGTGATTATTTGAGTTACTGTTGCCTTTCTATCAGCTCAAAGCAGTGGGCACATTATCCTCTGACTTCTGGCACCAACAAAGCATTTTCTCCCAGGTTGTTTGGATCATGTCCACATACCTAAATGAGTCACTCCCATGTGATTGGCTGATTAGATATTAGAGTTTAAATATGATCTGTATTTTAATACAATCAAAGTTCAGTATCACTAACTAAGCATATTGCATCAGGTATATTTTTCCAAGTCCTGAATTACAAAAGTTAACTGTGTCTCTTAAGCACATTCCTGTGGTGGAAAAACTCATTTCTGTCATACACAAATAAACCACACAGCTCCTTATCTTATTGCCCAATAGCTGTTCAGTGTTGCTCTGTATTTATAAAAGGTTTGAAATGGCTGTGTGCACGTGCATATCAGTGCATTAAAGGTCACGGAGAATATTCAGCAACTTTGGTTGTTTTTTACCAAGTGCTTGTTGAAATCACATAATTCCTGTATACTTTCTTTCAGAAAGTATACAGGAATTAAAACTTAAAAACACAAAGAAATCTGGTGTTTCTTTAGGCATTAAATTGCACCTCTTTCAGACATTATCTTCAGCCCTGTGTCACATTTTTCTAAAAGATGACTCCTCTCTGATTGTTCCCCTGACTGCAGCATTTTCTGTGTCAAGGTGACCAAGACTACAGGAAAAAAGACCACTGTAGAGCAGCAGGATCTCATTTTTTCCACATGACCACAGCTTCACCACATCTGCAATAACACACTGGTAAAAGTTTTTTTTTTTTCACTGATTTTGATTTGCATGTTCATAAATGGGAGACATGCGATGGAGAAATTTAAAACAATAATATGATCAAACATGTTTGAGGACTCATTTGCAGGACACTGGAAAGAGTCACACTAGTTTATTTACACACATTGAAGAAAAAACACAAACATAAACCAGACTGAGCAGCTCTATGAAGCAAGGGCTGCGGTTTTTCTGTGGGCACACACACTGCCAGGGGTTTTCCGAAGAATTCTGGGGCTGGCTGGGCCTGCGCAGCGAGAAATGTTCATCCAACAGAGCAATCAAATGGGAGAATAATCAGAGCAGGAGCCAGTATGCGTACCTGAGCTGACACAATGATCTGGAAATGGCTGAGAGATTTCTGCAGTCTTAAATAGTCAGCCCTTAATGAGCTCACACAAGCCACAGGTGAGTAGATCAGCTGAAGGGCTGTGACGGAAGAGCGGAGAAACCTAAGGGAAGACCTTCGCACCACCAACAAGTCACACCAAGAAACACTCAGACACACATTCACACTGACAGAAAAAGAAAGAGCATGAGAAAGAAAAAGAAAGAAAAGGAGGCAGGCCAGCCAGGGAAAATAGCACTTTATACCATCATTTTATTATCTCACATAGGAGAAAATGGTCTTGGATCAAAAACCCACATCATCAGACCAGATATTACCAAACACTGATAAAACACAATAAAACAAGAACTTGTAAAGATCTTTGAGCCCTACAGGACTACCTGGAGACCTGTCAAGAGTGTATCCTGCCTTTTGCCCTGTGGGATCTGGGATAGGCTCCAGCCTCCTTATGACCCTGAATCGGATAAGCGACTGAGTAAATGGATGGCTGGATGGGTGGATGGCTGGCTGGCTGGATGGATGGATGGATGGATGGACGGATCTTTGAGCTTCCTGTCTTTCCCACAGAAGCTGTTCATTAAGAAGTTGACAGATGGAAGGCTGACAGATGGGATGAATGAATGTTTATAATGGGAGAATTCAACACAGGGGAAGGATCACACAAAAAATGCTGTTGTCCTGCCAAACTGTGGACTGCTCAGAAATGTCTTGTGGAGTGAGAGGGTGTCAGTGTTCCTATGTATCAGTGAACTGAAAGTAAAGCATAATTAAGGTGAGGAAAAGATTGTGATCATGTCAATAAAAGTATTAATTTTAGGTCTGTAATTGGACATGAATAATGGTATTCTGAAAATCCAACCCACTCACCACCCCAGTCTCTACAGCTATAAGGCACTGATGACACTAGCAATCAAAAGAAGTACAAAAACAAAAACAAGAGGGTCATATGAGAGGATATTTCACCACGATCTGTGTAGTGATTCCAATGTGACAAACATTTAAAGCATCAGTCGTAAGACCATAAACTTGCAGCATTTGGTGTCTGACTGAGAGGATCCCTCATATGAACAGTGTTGTGTGCGTGTGATCAGAAATAAAATATTTCCAATGGGAGCAAGCAAATTTTATAGTCTCTTAAATATGAGCACTTACCTCTCAGCAGTTTTTCATAGACATCTTTTGTTTGTTTTGGAAATGGAGCAACCTGATTATGGTGATATTTTACCAATCAACATCATGTACTACATAAAGAACAACAACCTTTCCTTGGTAGATTTCCCTTTATGGCATCAGAGGCACAAATAATAACATGCAGCAGCTTTTTAAAAATTTTTATAGCGGTTGGAGGATTAAAACTGATGTGCAACAGCTGCAGCTTTGAAGCTAATTTGCAGCTAATTCTTACTTTATAATGAAAAACAACACCAGATTTTAGTTCTGCTAAAAAAATTTTTAAAAAAAAGCTAATTAGCTTATCAGACTAGCAGTATTTTAAGATATAAATACATTTTGGTCAAACAATTGTTTATTAATCTAGCTTAATCTAACAGAAAGGAAGGGTACAGGAAGCTTTTTTTATTTGTTACACAGTTCTAAGATTTTTTTGTCCCAGTTTTAATGTTTCTGTGGCTACTCCCTGCTTTTGTAGCGCGCCGCGGGTCACAGTTACATCGATACTGCCCTTCACAAAACGTGACATGCAGTTTGGATCAGTTCGACTCAGCTGAGTTTTAAGTATTTCATGTAAAGAAAAGCATTTTAAAGCATGTGCAATAACTAGCATTGTCAGTTGCACCATCCCTTTGTTGTCTAGATGAATATTTCCAAATGAAAGGCTTATAAATTATCAGCAACAGTATGTTTTATTCCCTATGATCACAACTTCAGGGTAAGGCTGCATGTTTACTGTTTAAACAAAGCTCTCTATTTGCTCTCCTTTTTTTTTTTTTAATCTATTTCTGGTTTATAGTTGTGCCTTTATCAGATGTCTCATACATAGATGGTTTGTTATCAATTCATTCCTACAGCTGCACCATACAGTAGTGCAAAAACCCTGCTCCCTTCATGACTCAGTTTCTGATTATCACTTTAGTAGCCACATATCTTTTGTAGTAACAGACAGAGAGAAAATGCGTATCACAGTCAGGAATTTATGATTTAATTTCCCAACATTTACAGTGTTGTACCTACAAATTTACAGTGCCGTTTTGCTCTGTGAATTATTAAAATACTTACTCATTACACCAGCACATAAACATAAGCACAGCAAAACATTTCTGAGGACAGGAGCGGCAATTATATTACAGGCGTTTTATGACTGCTGGTTACCGAAAGGATACAATATAACATTTGACATGTTATCATACAAGAAATTTTGTTAGTCTTGGTCACACATAGCATATTTCTCAGTTTTAATATAAGAGATGTGAATGCAACTAAAATGCATTTGTACTGGTACTTTGTTTGTGTTGATGAACTAAATGATACTAATTTAGTGTTTTGTCCATCAACTAACAGCAAACACGTTTCAGCTGAGACTCTTATAAGATGAGACTATACTGAGAGAGAAAGTTGCAAAAGTAGTGTAAATGTTGAAAAAAGGTTTAAAAAATCAAAGTGCTGCCATGAACCCTAATTTTATTTTCTAATCTGTAACCCTTAAGGGTTAGAAAATTGAATTACTTTCAATGTTGTTATGGATCAAGTTAAATCCAAGTAGCACAGCACTGTTGTCATCCTGACACCATATGAAGTGGTGGTGATGATAGAGTGTATATAAGTGTCCTGGGCCACAGACCCAACGTTTTCAGTTTTGTTCTTTTTAAGTTCTGTTTTATGACTGATTTTGATTCTTGGTTCTCACTTTTGTTGCCGCTGATTTAGACATTAATGGCTGTATATTGACTTATTTTGAGGGAAGAATGAATTTACACTGTTATATAAGCTGCACACAGACTACTTTTCATTGTGTCAGAGTGTCATTTTGTCAGTGTTGTCCCATGAAAAGATATACTTAAATATCTGCAGAAATGTCAGGGGTGTACTCACTTTTGTGATACACTGTATACACTTAAATCCCACCCCTCTCAATTCAGACTACAGTCTTATGTGTGTATAATATAATATTCATTGTAATTTCTCTTGGTATAAGCTAAACACAAGGAAAAGAGAAGAAACCCATATTACCAAAATAAATTAATAAATATCATCACCCGTGACTGTCATTACCCCTCCTTCACCTTATACTTCACTAACACCATGTTTCTGTGTAATGATTCAAACTGCTGCATACTTGGACATTGCTTGACCCAACAAACAGAAATACAAAACTCCTCTCTGTGGCCCTCACCCTTTGAACTTTAAAATCCAACATGGCCCTCAGATTATGTGGCCCCTCCCTGTCACTAAATCGCATGTATTATACTGTAATTATTCATAGAACAGAAAAATAGATTAGATTAGCTAAAATAAAAAACTGAGCAACTTCATGAAAGATGCAGATAGGTGCAGCCTCGGAAAGTGCACTACATGCAGGATATGATCTAAGAAGTAATCTCCATATCGTTAGCCTCATAGCATAATGGCCTAAGTCATATTTTGGCCAAACTGAGATACCTGCCTAATTCTACTTTGCTAACACTGTAGATTCATTTGGATAGATATCTCAATTTGGCCAAACTATGACTTAGGCCATTATGCTATGAGGCTGACGATATGTAAGATATCTTGCATTAGGTTTCTCTTTGGAATAATTCTGATTGTCCTCATGACGCTGAGTAATGACTACTTTACAGCCGTGTGATCTTTATAGATAATATAAGGAGATAAATGTTCATCTCTTTCTTCTCGGAATAGTTTGCAGGGGTGTTTCCAAGTAAGAATTTTATCAAACCTATTGCAAACCCACTCCCAGGAACAAAAAACTTCTTCCTGGTCTCCTGATCGACACAATAAACTTACAAACCATTTCTTTAGACATTATTTTACAAGTTTATGGCCTAAGGAAACCTGCCAACACAAAAAAGAGAAAGAAAAAAGTAAACATTGCCAGTTATAATAGTATTTATTTTGACCTTTTGTTTTTAACCCAGTTTCATTTTAGTTAGTTTCCAGAGTGAGCTTGCTTGTTTCAGTTTAGTTTTTATAGTTTGAAAATGTTTTGTTTTAGTTTTGTTTCTATTAGTTTCTTAGTTTTTGTTTTTTTGTTTTTTTTTAAAGTATTGTTGTGTGGAAGGCCTGTGAAGGAGGCAAGATTTGTAGGTATTATAATAAAAGCATAGAACCTTTTGAAATTTGTTGACTCACAGTCTCGTAGATCTCCAAAGTCTCAATAAAGAAGCCTATCAAAGCCTCATCAGGCAAATTGTGATAACACATTTCTATCAAAACTAACAAATACCAAAATTTCATCTTTATTTTTATTTAGTTTTAGTTAGTTAGTTTTCAAAATTAGTTCAGTTAGCTGTATTTTTTTTACTTTTTTTCACATCTGTAATAACCTTGGCCAGTATAAGCCTCCCTCACATTTCATTCCTAAATGACGAAGCTCCATCATATCTTAAAGATCCCATAGTGCCATATTATGCTTGATACAGATCTTCGCTCTCAGGCTGTAGGCTTGTTTTCAGTTCCTATAGAGTTTCCAAAAGTAGAATTAGAGGCAGGGTCTTCAGCTCTCAGTTTGGGCTCAGGAGGCAGACATCCTCTCTACTTTCAAGATTAGAATTTAAGTCTCCTTTTTGAAAAAGCTCATAGTTAGAGCTGGATCAAATAACCCTGAACAATGCCTCAGTTATGTTATAGGCTCAGGCTGTTGGGGGTCTTCCCATAATGCAATGAGCTTTTCCTCTCCAATCCCCTCTCTTGACCCCACATGTGCTTACATGCACATCCCCCCAACTAGTCTGTTTTAAACAAGGCTGCCCCACTCTGAGCCTGATTCTGCTGGAGGTTTTGTCATGTTAAAAGGGAGTTCTTCCTTTCCACCTTTGCCAAATGCCTGCTCATAGGGGATGGTCTGGTTTTTGAGGTTCTTTCTCTAAAACTGTAGTCTTTACCTTAAAGCGTGAAGCACCTTGAGACAACTGTTGTTGTGAACTGTTCTGAAATAGATTTGACTCACTGGCACAGAATCTTTATTGCTTCAAAGGGCGTGTCAGCCTCATTACTGTTCCTCAGAAACTCTTGATTTAGGCCCTTAACCTCAATTAGGTCAGGCTGGACAGCAGTGACGATGTGTGTAACTGTGTCAAAGGTGAAAGGAGCAGGGTGTGAAAACTAGATCATCAGTCTCAGTGAAACTGACCCAAATAATCAAATTTATTGAAAAAGACATTATTTAAACACATTTGCAGGTTGATTTCTGAGTCTCAACTGTAATTTTATTTATTATGGGAACATTTTATCATGCCTCTGGAGCCACTGGTCTTTCAATGCCTTGCTGAAATGCACTCAAGTGTCATACACCGGCAGAGTGGTTTTGCTAGACAACACGCACAGTTACAGCAAATCCTCAGTGTTTTCTCAACACTTTATCTGCACCACCCAGATAAAAATTAACCAAAATAACTGCAAAACACTTCTGTGGTCATGTGAGTTTGTTCCTCCTGCTCAGAGTTGAAGCAGAACTTTAAGATACCTGTGCATACACCCATCTAATCTTAAGTGTATTTGACAAGTAAACAAATGGATGCAAGCCAATATTTAATGCAGCGAGGCACTGCTCACCGCACCACACAGAAAAACATTAGGGTGATTTCAGGTTCTTGTAATGATGCAAGTCCTTGTTGAAACATTTCACTTGACAAATGCTTGTCTGGCTTACCACTCAACCAGCAAATCAAATTTAGGAGTTTGGGTTAATTCAAGTGCAATTTTAGTCTGAAAGCTTACAGTGCCAGAAAGAGCCGAAAGCAGAGTTTTGAGCACAAAACCCCACAGGTGCCTTACATAATCCTATTTCCCACAATAAAGATTTAAAGTTCTGCATGTGACACATTGAAATGACTGTGTAAGAAGAGTTTTAATGTAAAATATTTATTTCTTTAAGATATACAGATCCAATAAAGCAAGAAAACAACAATGTAAAATCAGTCGTACACCATGGCCTTAAAATAAGCCAGACAAATAAAAATAAAAAGATGTATGATAAATAAAAAATGATTTGACAAATTAAAGGTGCAGTATTTCTCAAAGAGATACAATTCTTGATTGAAATTAACAATGATGTTCATTATTAGATTTTAAACAAGTATAAAGAAGATGGATGAAACACTTAATCAGGTATAATTCAATTCTATTAAAATGGCTCTATGATTATTACCACATAAAATCTGGTCTGTTTTTCTTTCTGTAACCAAGTTAGAAGTTTTCATAGTGATGCATGAAATGGGCCTGATCCCTCTTGTTCATCTGCTGGCAAGCTTTCTCCACATTTTTGGTCAGTCCTGGTGGGCCACAGCTGAATACACCAATTTTGCCCACCTAAAGAAAACAATTCAAATTCAAATGTTAGAATAATCTACTCATGTTGTACATTCCTGTCCAAACATGGAAATGAGGGTGGATGAAGGCCTGACCTCTGGGTGAACTTCCTGCAGGGAGCTGAAAAAGGAGACGAAGGGCGGACGGCCAAAGTGAGTGATGGACCTCAGGCCAGTGAAGAGGCTGCGGTTCCACACTTTTTGAAAGTGGCGCTCACACACGTACTGCGCATATGTTGCAAACACAAAGATAGAGAAATTCATCAGTGGTTACGGTTTTGATGTTAGCGCTGACAAGAGTTCATCACTTTTTTTGCCCAGATTGCCATTCGGGGCAGCTGTGTCAGTGTCAGCTGCCATCCTGCGTCTGGTCCTGATGGAGGCTTGCATTTACAGATTTTTTGTAGCTTGGTATTTGGTTTTTACACCGATTGTAGTGCTCCTGGGGTATCTCATTGTTTGAGAAACTCACCACACCCTGAAGACTGAGCAATGTGTCCATTTTACATGTTTACAGAAACTCCCTGCACATCTCTTTAGCGACAGCTCTACGTCTGTAAACACCAGGTTTAAGGATGCTACTCACTTTGTATTTCTGCTTGTTTAAAAAGGCTGAAGTTGTAAAGGATTTAATCTTGTTGTCTTTGGTTCTCTAATTTTGTGACCTGTGACCCATTAAAACAGTTAAATGTCTAAATGTTTAATGTTACTTTTCCCTGAATTAGCCCACTCATTACCTTGCCTTAGATGAGAAGATTGATAGCAGTCAGTGGTAAACACATTAAATTTCACACTTTTATAATACTACTGGGATTACAGATCTTTACTCTATGCATAAAATTATTTTTCTATCACACTCTCAGGGATGCAGCAAGAACACCAGTATATTGCCTAAGGACACTTTGACATGTAAACTGGAGAAACTCTCTATTTAATGGATAACCTGCTCTACCCCGGGAGCCCCAACTGCCTCAAAATTTCAGCCAGAAGTCTGGAAACCAGGGAAACAGCCAAGCTCCTCAAACTCAGTTATGTGCTCTATCCTAGTTGTTCGACCAGTAAAAAGCAGATGTGGTCTCAAAGGAGGTTTTGTTTAATGGGAACAGCAGATTCTAATCCTGCCCATCAAAGCAATTCTTGGAAATAAGCAAAGTAAGGGTTTCGTAAAGATTAAACAAATATGATGTGGAGGTTGGCCTGCTTTTTAGATATGAGATTGGCATAAATCTTATCATCTAAGTCATTAAGAAATCTGATAACCTAAACAATCTCTTTAATGTGGATAAGCAGTTAAACATTTGATAAAGGCTTAAATACATTTCAATTCACTTTTTAGTTCACGTGAAACTTCAAAAACGTGACTGCAGAGCTCACCAGCATGGTAGTGCGCAGGTCGAACTTTTCAGCCACCTGAGTGACGTAAATGTGCACTGAGACCAGATCCTGAGTGTCCATTTCTTCCACCTCCCTAATGATGTCTGACACCCATTCAAATTGGCGTTGTGTCCGTGTCACCCAGATGAAGTAAACCTGAAAAATTACAAGACTGTTAGCAGGACGATTTCAAGACAAAATGTAGTGTAGGTTGTTTCATTCAGGGCTTACTTTTTTACACAAAATCTTGGACTTGATGGAGGACTTGAACACCAGGTCTTTGAGAATAGAAGTGAATGGGGTGACTCCAATTCCTCCTCCCACCAGAACAGACACCTCAAAGTCAATCCACTCCTGATGGCCCTCACCAAAAGGGCCATCCAAGTACAGCTTGAGATGAAATTAAAAAGGAATGTCAGTGTCTTGAAAATAAGAGGAAAAAGAGGAAACTGCATGCAAAATGAGTTGAAGGCCTACCTTTGGATAATTTCCAAGCTCCAGCAGGTTTTCCTCATTGTAGAGCTCTCGGAGCTGGCTGGTCCATGGCCCCACAGCTCTGATGTGCAGGCTCAAGGTCTCTTCATGAGGAGCTGATGTGAGAGTGAATGGGTGGTACTCATCTGTGCCCAACATCAGGCATGCTATGCGAATCCACTGGCCCGAACGGTAAACAAAGCCCTGTGGCCGCTTGAATTCCAGATGTGTCACACCTGCAGGTAGGATAGCCCGTGCACAAACACGTTACGTGATTTCATTGAAGACAATGGAACATTTTCATTAGCAGAGACTGAAATAAAATAGAGACCGAACAATGAGACATTTTAGGGAGAAAAGCCATGTTTGATCTTCCAAGTGTCACCTGAAGGCAGCAGCTCAGCCCTGACAACAGGGATCTCCACCTTCTTTCTACTCAGGCTTATCAGTTTGTCCAGAAGAAAGAGCAAACCAGGTGGAATGAGATAGATGTGGAAACGAGGCTCTTGAAGCAGAGCAAAACTGCCGTGAATGACCGTCTGTGGGACAAAAACAAAGCTGGCATCACACCGCTGTTCGAACTGCCTCAGTAGTGTAACTTTAAATCAGAGAAGCACTTACTAGAATGTACACAATGACGTAGAGGTAATGAGTGATCCAAAATGCACGAAAACTGATGCGACGGAAATAGTGAGAGGCAAAAACATACATAAATGCAAAAAAAAGAGAAGCAAGACCCCAGTCATTCCTATAGGAAAAGAAAAATGCAGAGCAAACAATTATAAAAAAAAAAATACTGCTGCATGTCTCTAATCATCTGTCTCATAGCATACCTGGGACAGTTTGAAAGAACCACCAGTACCACTTGGGAGGAAGTTCAGACCTAGAAGGAAAACATACCAAACATAAGCTGCAATAATTCTGCAGTATCTGCAAATCTAAGGTATTCTTTTCATAATTACCCATTGTTTGCTAAGACTTTTGGGAAGAGGCAAGACAGTATGTTAACATCGCTGACGGAGAAGATGTAGATGTTGACCACATGGCCCAAACTGTGAACAACTATAACGAAAACACAAACAGCAGTGAGCAGCACACAAAAATTTATATAACCAAACATCAAATCGTGATCATCCTTTCCTGAAATACCAACTTGAGAGGATGATGGCAGTCATGGCCATAAAGCGATGAAAGTCAATGGCAGCATCAAAGGGGATGTATTGGTTCAGGAAGGTCTCTCGGAAGAGCGTGATGAGGTTGCGGCACACGGTGAGAAGCATGTATGGAAACAGAAAGGAGATGGCAGCCGCCGAGCCACGGGACACAATGATACCCACCACAGATGTCTCAGGGACACCACTAGATTCAGCCTGCAAACCATAGTCTGCATACGAAAATTTATTCAGGTCAGACAACGACAAAAAAAAGGATCATGGGGTCGCTACAGAATCAACGCGGCAGAATGGGGAAGCAGAAGGAGGATTTCCACTCACAGTAACATCTTTCAAGCGCAACACCAGCTGTGATGCCGTATACAATGATGAAGCACACGATGTGACGGCGATAATTCTCAATGAAACGCTTGAAGTGTTGGACTTTCTGCTGCACTGGGTTCCTTATGTACTTCCCACGCTTTGGCTTCACATAGACATCTGGAGTGCTGACATTTAACCTGAAAATATTTGAATCCATTACATTTTATTCAGGGCATATTCTGCATTTCTGTTCTATGGAAGTATATTCAGGTTTTTTGGGGGGGGGGTCAGTTTTTTGCCAGTTTTGTGGTTTAATTTCTTTTCCATGTGTCTATATGAATTGTTTAACTTCATGGACTTAATTAAAGCTCACCTGTAGCTTTGCATTTAGGTTGTGTTTTAAATACACTTCACACAGTGAGTATGGTTTTATTTAAAGTTGTATTGCATTTTCTCAATAGTCCCAAGTTCTTTAAAGAGCTTAAAGAAATCAAAACATACTTTTTCCGTTTGCGTATCTCTGGTCTTGATAGTTCTGCCTTGTTACTGCTGCCAATGAAAATTGAATAACATTGTAACCACAGAAACAAGAGTCATATAAAAAAAATGATAAATAATCCCTGCTTTTTATGTAAAGCAATGAGTTTCTTACCCGTTTGCCGGACAAATGAAGGACACTCTCTGGTCTCGACTCAGCTTCTTCTTCTCCTGTTTCTCCATCCCTGTATGCACACGGTAGACACACGAATGCATCAGACAAGGTCAGAAAAATGAGGATGTTCTTAAATAACACTTTCTCCAACCTTTGACATTGAGCTGAGCAAACTGCAGCTCCTTCTCATGATCACGCAAGAGAAAATGAAAGTCCTCCCATGAGATTTTCTCCTTGTCATCAAAGCCCGCGGCCTGCATCATGGCCTTGATGCCGTCCTCTGCCTGGCTCTTTGACAGAGCACCGTTGGAGATTTCAATGAAAGACCTGCAATTCATCAAAATGGTGAAAACGACCCAAAAAACACACAGCATGCATGTGGTGCACTTGTTAAACAGAGCATAGACCAAACCTGAGCATCCTGGCAAATTCTTCTTTTGACAAGAAACCAGTTCCACCAATGTCGTACATGGAGAACATGAGTTTGGACTTTTCCTCTGGAGACCCTGAATATATACACGTATCATCAGACATCAGAATTTAGACATCTATTCATCTGCAATAATATTTAATCAACTGTTCTTATGATGTGTTCTTTATTTTCACTTGAAGCTGGGCTGTTTTAATGGAAACATTGATTTATTGTTTTTTTAATTATTATTATTATTAAAAATAATTGAAATTTTAGATGCATTTTTAGAGTTGTGGCAAAATGACAGAGCACATTTTGAAGTCACTAGTTTTACCTTTCATAAAGATAACAATAACATCCAGAAACTCTTGAAAGGAAAGGTAGCCGTTGCCATCTTTATCAGCTAGCGTGAACATGGAGTCCACAAATAAGGAGTCAGACTTGAGGCCGAGTGCGTCAGCAAACTCTGACGCTGTCAGCTCACACTGGAGAACCTGTCTGGCTTTCTTGTGGGATATGCCACTCATGTCGCCCGCGTCACACTTCTCTATTTCCAAGACCTGTCAAGGAAAGCATCATTATATGCCACCATAGTGTCATTACTAATATCAGCAACGCCAGCAGGATGATGTCATGGCAGATGAGATCACAATCAAGACCAACAATTAGTCCTATTGGTTTGAGGTCTGGTCAAATCTGACCTTCAACTAGAATTGATGGCATTTAGTGGCTGAGCATAAAGCTGCTGCCACCATAGCAGGAGAGAGGATGAGGTAAGCATCCAGAGGCTCGCTGTACCTTGAAGAAAGCATGGCGAATGAAAGTTTCCACAATCTGAGCCCTCTGCTCTCTGGTTAAAGCCTCCTTCAGGAGCTCCTTCTCCTTCATCCCTTTCACTCTAATCTCCGGCCTGACATCTGTCACCTCTGGACACAGATGCCTGACAAATTCTGCACGTTTGTGCTCTTCATCAAAAAACAGCACCTGAATGTGTAAAACAGGGAGCATTTGAAAAAAAAAATCAGAGAAGGAGAGAGATTTTTTTAATCATGCATGCATGCATCTATGACTGGATGAAGTGGGGAATAAAGGAGGAGCAACATCATTGTGTCAGTGAGAAAGTTGGATATGCATAAAACGCAGACACTAATTATGTCTGCACATGCTCGCATAAGATGCAGAAGTAGCATTTTTAGCTTTTTAGTCATCTGAATCTTATTACAACTGTATCTATAGGTTCAATATATCTATAGATACATCTACTCACCAGGTCGTACTCTTTCGGTACTTTGAGCAGCAGAGCTTTTTGGTGACTGTCGTTGGAGAGGAGAACGTCTAGATAGTCCTGGTTGCCGAGACTGATGCAGCGGTGAGCAGACCCAGATCTGTCAACGACCTGTAGTATCTTATTCTCATCGATCGACACGCTGACGGGCTGCAAGTGTTTTTTATGACCCTGCCACTCGTTTGCTGGAGGGCATAAGCAGAATGAGAAGATCTATGTGATAGCTTTCTGGATAAGGATGAGGAGAAGTATACAATAACAGAGACAGACTGAAAAGCCATTTTGGTTAGTCTTTCATTTGGTTTAACCATTTTCCTCTTTATAATTAATATATCTATAAATATCACCTATGTTTTGTAACCAACATAAGTATAATTAGTTGGCATATGTTAACAGCCACTTTAAAAAGCCACTGACATGAACTAACACTGAGTCAACCTCACTAATATTTTTATTAACAATGGATGCTGCAAATAAAAAAAATGAAGGATTTTCTTCATAATCTTATTTTAATTTCATACCACTGAGTCCCACAGCTTGCTCCTCTGTTCTGTCACCAGCTTTTCTTCTTCTCTGAAACTTCCTGTAGCGATACTTCCTTAGATATGCCACCAAACAGGCCACTAGAAAACTCACTGTGAAAGTAAAACAATCAAATGCTTCATAATCAAATCAGAATTATCATTATGCAAAAGGAGAGTTTGAGTGTGGCACTGACCAACAGGGAAGAGGAACAAGACAATAACAAATATCCCAAAGCCGGCCTTGCTCCCATCAAAGTAATTAAGTTCTGTGGCATTAGTGCAGGGAGGGAGCATTGATGCATTTAGCTGTATGGGTTGAGGACAGGGGTCACCTAATAACAACAGAGAGAGATTTTATTTTAATTTTAAAAACATACATACATGTATATATATATATATATATATATATATATATATATATATATATATATATATATATAAACACTATGCTCGTATAGTGTTTTTACCATCCTTCCAGAAGAACACGCTATTCTGTATATCGTTGGCCTCTGCACTCGTCACTGCAATAAGGATGTCATGATACGTCACATTGCGGATTGCTTGGATCTCCTCATCTGTAAACAAGCTGGAAGTGGCCCCAAGAAAAGAGCACAAAGTGATTAGTATAAGGATAATGTATTCCATGTATTTCTACTGTATGAGGACCCTGCCTGAGATTACCCATTCTGTTTGTTCTCAAACCAAAAGCGGTCTCCATTTCTTATACGTTCAAACTGGTCCAGGATGATGGCTGAGAAAACTGGACCTGGACCATCCAGAGTTTCCAGCAGTCCTCCGGGGAAGAGCTCCAGTTTTGAGATGTCTCCATTATACAGTTCTGCAACGTTGCGGAGCAACTGTTGTGACAGTCACATGTTTAATTCACAGGATTACTGCCTAATTTTCTTTATTGTGTGTTTGCTCATCAGCTTTTGTACCTGTGGGTTGGTTTGATTGAGCTCAGGATTAATCTCTTCAAATGTATTTACAGGAGACAGATCCAGTGCCCTTCTGATCTCACTGTAACTCCGTAGGCCAAAGTCTCTTCCTCGCTGGATGGTCATTGCAACCAGATCTGTCCGGGTGAACCTTAATGGTCCGTACATAAAATCTATCAAAGTATAAATCGGATCAGTGCATTGAATATTCATTTATTTATAGGGTTAATGAAATCAGAGAGTGGGTAAATAAAAACCTCTCAGGTCTTCCACAACAATATTGTCTTCTCTCTCTGCAATCTGGGAGGCCATCCCCATGAGGAGGTCGTCTACATCCTGACTTTTCTTCACATTAACGTCCTGGAAAAATTAATGACAGAAATATTTAACATCTGGGGAGAGACATTACAAAATAGTTCAAGCTATAAATGCTGTGATGTGCATAATTCCGTATATAGTACGGAAACCAGTCATGGTAGATGGCAGCCCCTCTTTCTACACAGTTTTGCTGGAAGTCCCTTCCTGTTAAAAAGAAGTTCTTCCTTCCCAGTGTCGCCAAGTGATCCTCATATGGGATTGTTTGATCATTTGGGTTCTGTTTTTACCTTACAATACAAATCACCTTGATAAAGCTGGTATTGTGAACTGTCACTATTTAAGTAAAATTGAACTGAACAGAATCAAAATATATTTAATCTTCTCTGACTATGTGCTAGCTATAAAATGATGGCTACAAATTGTGTTGCGTTAATATACAGAGTACATGATTTGGTTCCCTGTTCTAAAGTTCTGAGTCAAAAGCTACAAGTGTTCTCTCTTTCAGCTTTTCCACTCACAAAATAAACCAATGAAAGCTGGTGTAGGAGTGTGTGGTGCAGCAGCAAACATACTGTTTTTTATGTATTCCTATGTTGTATTAATAAAATGCAGCACTCTAAATAAAATATACCTGGCGTTTCCAAAAGCTGTTACAAAGGCGCATTGCTGTCGACATACTCTGATCTATGCCACTAACTTCCCGAAAATGGCAGGTTTTGTTTCTGTAGGAGAAAGGAGAGAAAATGCAACGTACAATTCTTCTTACAGCATCAACATGTAGGGTTTTAGATGGTGTCTCACACCGTTCACAGTGGGATACTGAGCTTTTATTACTTCTCCTCATACACAAGATGACAGGCAGTGGTATTTTTCTTCAAACTTGAGAAATAGCTCATTGGCCTTTCTTGTTCTCAATGATCCCAGAAAAAAAGAATCACTACCTCATGTAAACACCAGGTGGAGCCATAGTAATACCAAATCGTATGGCACCAGCCTGAAACTCGGGTGAGATCCCTGGATCAACAAACTTCTGGTAACCTGCATACAAGTAAGTCAGAATATAATACAAGCTGAAAAAAGAGAATGACAACAACAACAGAGTGAGAATCAGTCCTCGTGCATGCAAACTTCTATCACTGTGAGGCAACAAACAGTGTATAGAAGCAACAGTGAAAAGTGATTGAGGCGATGGGATCATCTGACCATTATCTTTTAACTTTCTTCAGTCGTGGCTGCTTATTCAGCATAAGAAGAAGACTCATGGTAATGCCTTGCTGACGGCACACATTTCTTTTTCAAACGCCACCACAGATGGCTCACCTCGCCACGTCTTGTGGTCAGTGGTGCATTACCTGTTCCTCTCTACTTCACACACGCACTCTGGCTGAGTCTTACCTGGGTAAGGAGGAACCTTTTTGCTTGGGAGGTATGCAGGCAGCCATTCATAGAAAGCGATATTCTGTGGGGAAACGTGGCAGGAAAAACAGTCAGTTTTTAAGTTTGCTCAAGTCAAGCATAATGCCATTGATTCATGTGGTAATAAATCCAAAAGCTTATGTTTTAAATTTGATATGGCAAAAAGAAAAAAAAATTTCTATTGTTTAAAAAAAAACAACAAAAAGAATGAACACATGTTCATTGTGGTTTTGAGACAGTTTGTGCAGAGAGCAGAAGTGCTAATCAAACAAGTGAGGGATGATGCATTCGCCTTTAATGACCAGCTAGCATTGATCCAACCTCTTTCTTTCAAGAGTGCAAATTAAAGCAGCAACTGTGCAGCGATGCAGGATTACGTGGATACTTTTCCTTCTACCTGCAATGTGGCCACAACGGTCTTCCTGGCATTTTGAAACAGCTCCTCATCTGACCACCCTGGGTGATCGTTGTGCAGTTTGGAGGCGATATAATTGTGGTAGCGAAACCAGATAATCCCCTCTGCTGCTGTGAACACGTTCTCATTGGCCCAGGCATTTCCCAACACTGGGTACAGAAGGAGACAAAAAATAAAAGAAATTCTGTTGTGCCATCATTTGATTTGCCATCATTATTGCCACAAGATAATATACAGAAATACCCTTTATGTCTAGTACTTTTAAATAAAAATCCGCCCCATCATTTGCATGTTTTCTGTGCCTTTTTTGCAGCGTGTCCATTTTATATTGTGTTGATTGGTCAATATCTCTGACCACTAACTGAAAGATAATTAATCTGCTTGTTTTTAAGGATGTGACAACAGAGTGGTGACAAAAGGAGAAAATCCTCCATCCCCACCCCAGATAATAACTACACACCTTTGAAAACACAACCAACAAAAACACTGATTTTATGACACATATATGGCATCTTCTGTGCCATACAGAAAGGGATTTACTGTGGTTAGCATGACAGGCCTTTTACACAACAATTAAAGAGTCATAACACACGTCAGGCTGGGCCTCCCTTGACTCAGCCTGGCAGACTGCCACCCCGTCTGAGGCTGAAATAATACTGGCGTGAAGTTTTTTGGTGTTTGTTTTCTGCAGCTAGTACTGATTGGGTGGATATTGCCACATATAGTGCAAAGAGAGTTGATATGTGATTTGGACAACAATCATGTGAAATCATTTACTATTTAGTGATGCTTAAAAAGCAAAAACATTTAAACTATGTGGACAAAAGTACAGGGACACCTACACATTACACCTAGAGGAGCTGCTCAGCCATCAAAACTCATGCCATCAAGCTCCCAGCACACAATTTTTGTGCTGATGTTAATGCCAGAGGAGGCTCGGAGCGCTGCAGTTACTGAGTCAGCAGAGCATTGGCGACTTTTACGCACTATGCGTCTCAGCATTCAGCGACTCTGTAACTTTACGTGATCTGCCACTTTGTGGCCAAGTGGCTGTGGCTCCTGTGCTTCCACTTTACAATAACATCACTTACAGCTGATCATGCAATAGCTAGGAGGGAAAAAAATTTCACGAACTGACTTCTTGCAACGGTGACATCCTGTTACAATGTCACACTCAAATTCAGTGAGCTCTTTAGAACGACCCATTTTTTCACAAATGTTTTTAAAGGCATGATTTTATGTACCTGTGGCAATGGGACTGAAAAACGCCTGAATTTTGGAGGTGTGGCCCAATACCTTTGTCCATATAGTGTATGTGAAAAACCTCAACATCAATCTCAATATAATATATATATAATTAAATGTAAATATAATTTCCATTTAATTAATTACATATACTGTAGTAGGTTTAATTTTATTCCTTTTATCCTGATGAGATTGCTGTTGGTGAATGGGAAGTCAGTGTTTGGTGCCATCAGAACTTTGGTTAAGAGAGAAATATCTCACCATAAAGGCCTTGTGGTCCAGCTTCTCCTGTAGAGGGATCAGCAGCGCTCCACATTAGGCGTCCTCCTCCCTGACTTGGCATGTCCCACTCAGAGCCTGAATTAAGGAGGCCTCCAGAGAAGCTTCTCAGAGAGTCAGACCAGGAAGTGGAGGGGCCATAGATGGAACTGCCATCTATCCAGGCGGTCACCAAGTTAACCTGCATGTGTTGTGTAGTGTTTGTCACATACAAACAAGTCAGGGAAATCATATTTAGCACAACATTTCTCTATAAACCTGCCCATGCAGCTGATTCCACAGAGACACATTTACTGCTAAAGGCTGCACCAGGACCTTTGATGCAATATTGGTTTAAAATGGAAAAGAATGAATCATCACCTGTGTGCGAGGGTTACTGGGACTCTGTCCTGACTCTTTTCCCCATGGTCCTCTCTGGAAGGGCAGTAGGACTTTTCCAGAGGCAGTAAGGTCAAAGACAGGGTCACCTTTTGGGACTGGGATGTTCATAAACTCAGGTGGGCAACCAGGAGTTCTTGAGTTAAATATTTCGAATGCAACATGATAACCTGAAAAATTTGAGAATGATTGAGAATGACTTCTAAAACCTTTTAGGTATTATATGCTGCAATTAATATATTCCTACATGCCAGAATGAAACAGGTGCTCAGATGAGAGTGAAACAAACAATCATGGACTCATGCTGCAAAACAAAATACCTCTTATTACTGGTAAATTGTTGGTATCAGTCAATAAAAAATTAGCTTAACTTTAAACATAACCCAACATGAATAAGGGTATTCTTAACTGTCTTTTAAAAAAAAGAGGGGGGGGGAGGGCGCTGGAAGATTAAAAATAAATAAATAAAAATCAGGATTCATGGAGTGCCATGTTTCAGTGTCAGCAACATCTGTACTTCGTATTCTTATTTTGTAGCTTTATATTCACCAAAGAAGAGAGCGAGCACGGTCTGGTTGCGCCTGGAGGGCAAACCCGAGGGCCCCTCCGTCAGCAGACTACTCAGTCGGCGGGGGTTTGGCAGCAGCGGCTCCTGGAGAGGCTGGTAGACTCCGTCCCAGTAATGCGCGGGCACGAGGCGCATTAGATGAGAACCTGCGCGAGCATAAGGACAGTGCGCTGATGGAGAGGTTACGGAATCCACCGGCGCTGCACACCTGACCAACTCTGCGACTTACCGACAGCTCCGCGTCTGGGATACCCCAAACTGTTGTACCAGCCGTCAAAGCGAGGAACCTCCCAGGTTATTTCACAGCGCGAACCTGTCGAGCAAACACGGATTTTCTACATGAGCAAAGTTAAGTGACTCTGAAAAGTCAGTACCTGCTTTCTACTTACGTTCACTGACAGTGAGCACCAAGCCAAACACTGCACACACACTCCAAACCCATTTACGCAAATCCATTGATGCGAGCGATGCCCCTCGGCTCAGGATTCAGCCAAGGGGAGTAGATGACTACTGAGAGGTGAAGACAGAGTGAAGGTAACTGATATTTACTTTTATATTTTTATTAATATGTAATGTAGGCTACTTTCTAACGATAAGAAAGATAAGAAAAACAACCTCGAGGTTTAATTCTGCGGTCCCCGACCGCTCTCTGCTTTTTCAAATCTAAATGAGCAGCAAAACTTGACGAAACCTCCATTCCATCATGATAGCATATTTTAATCTATTTTAAAGTAATATTTAATCTTCTTTTTTTAAGTCCAGAGAAAAAGCCACGTTTCCTTCATCTCTTAGTATCTAATTGAAGAATAAATAGCTGAGTCTCACCCGCTGCCCGCTGCAGAGGTCGAAATGTTGCGCAGAAGTCGTTCAGTAGCACGGGTGATGCTGAGGAATGGTGCAATACGAAAGCCAAAATGAGTTGCCCAACTTATCACAAACTGCTCCTGACCTATTTCTCGAATGGGAATGGCCATCATTCCTGGATCACACCTCTTTTCCGCAGTATTCCAGTCAATGCATTCTCCTCCTCAGTGAAACAAGGGGGGCCGCCTGTATAAAAGAAGTGTATGTTCCCTCAACATTCACACTTCACTTCCTTCTTCTTCAGTGATCATTGATTTAACTTCAAGGTAAGACAGTTCTTTTGGATTTTAGCTTATTTCCATACATATTATATTGAGTTTTTTTTATTATTATTATTTATTTGGGTTTAAACTAAAATAGTAAAATCAGGACAGCACCTAGAGAAAATCAGTGATTTACATTACAGTGACAGAAGTAGTTGAATGGATGTTTAGGATTGAATGTCTTTGTGCATTAAAGAGATGCATTTGTTTCTTTGTAGTAAATACACACAGTGCCACGCAATGCTAAGTGGCACTGCCATGCTTGTGTTTAATCATGCCATGTTAGATAGTTGTAGTAATGTAACATAGCTTATCAGCTGTAAGTAACAAGAGTGTCTATCTCTGCATCTGGGGGAAACTGAGAGCTCTGCCACTAACACTGTCTTCTCTGTTACACTGTCTAGTCTCAGCCGCGTCTGTAAGAGCAGAAGCTAAGATGACTTTCTACGATGGCATTTACCCATTCTACCTTCTACAAAGGACTTCGTTTATCTTCAGTGGCGCATTGCTCACCATTATTCTGGTCTTCCTTGTGCTAGTGGTCAGTCTTCTTCTCATTCTGCCCGGGATACGAGGGAAGTCGGTGAGTGCAACCAAGTCAAAAAAAACTCAAAGAAAACTATTACTCACTGCAGATGAGTGATGAAACCTCAGAATTGTTCTCTCCTTTTCCCTGCCTTTAACAATGGTTATTGAAAGTGCAAAAATAACAGCAGCATTGTGTTGTAATGTTGTGATGTCAGTGTCCTCACCTTTTTTTAAACTTTATTCGCTGGAAATAATTTTGATGCTCCTCTGTCTCCTCGTCCTTTTAGCGGCTGTTGTGGATGCTCAGGATAATTATCAGCTTGTTCATAGGTGCGGTGATAGTGGGTGAGTTTTGTATTCTTATTCTGTTTCAAAGATTTTTTTTTCCTGCCACCTTTTATTTGTTTTTTGACTTTCATGTCTTTTTTTCTGCAGCACTCAACTTCACCAACGACTGGGCTGAGGCCAGAATGACCACAAATGCCACCTATAAGTCTTTCAGCAATGCAGTGGTTAATGCTGAAATCGGTCTGCATGTTGGACTGTACGGCATTAATGTTACACTAAAAGGTGAGTCACCATCGCTGCTCTAATGCAGCTTTAACATTAATCTGTGTTAGGTCATAAAATATTACTATAATTTTTATTCTAAAAAGAGTCAGCAATACAACTCCGTCCTGTGAAATTATATGTCAGAAAAATCTTTAATCTTCATTTCTGTTTGATCTCACTCAGGGAATCCTGTTGTACAGTTCAATGAGACCATTGACTACAATGAGATGTTCAGCTGGCATAACACGTTTGAAAAAGAGTATAAGGAAGCTCTGGAGAAGGGTTTACCTAACCCCATTCTGTATATCGCTGAAAAATTCACGCTAAGCAGCCCATGCGGTCTCATCTTTCAGTACAGATACTCTGGACGATACGCTTCGCAACGCTCTGGTGATTTTTAATAACTCATAGCTTCTTTTTGTCTAATAATACAGAATACTCTTAGTTTCAAGTGATGTAGAAATTCAAATCCCTGCACCATAATTGTTCCACAGGACAGCATTTTGCTGCTGGATGCTCGCCAACATCCTCTTCTCCATGCCAGTAATTCGGTACGCCGGGTACACGATGATGGCCACCGCTGCCTTTATCTTCTTCTCCATGGCCTCCTTCTCCACCATCATGAACGTGCCTCAGTGTGTTTTCTCCATAGGAACTGACTCCTTTCAAACAGAATATAGTCATTCATTCTGGCTGGCCCTGGCTACAGGTAATGATGTGCAGTTGCACATAGATTTCACACATGCTGCACTTGAAACTGGCATTCAAAGCCTGATTTCAGCTAACTCGGATGATTTGCAGGTGTTCTGTGCACCCTTATCGGGATTTTTGTGGTGCTGCTTGACTTTTTGGTACCTGAGAAGATGAAAGAGGCTTTCAGTGTTGGTGTCGACAGCTGTGAAGATGAGGATTATGGGGAGGGCTACCTGAATTCAGTTTTCCTTGATGGCGTGACAATTTCACCAGTGAAACCAAAACTTACATCGGTAAGTAGAATGATGGAAATGCTTAATGGGGTTAGGGGAGTTTTGTAGTCATCAAAGCAACGTTTTGCTGCCTGTTAATAGCCCAATCATTTATTTACAAGCAGCAATAGTTCATGTCTTTAATATACATAAATTGTAGCAAATAACAAGTCAATTCTACTGTCACAGTTACATTTATGTCAATAATAAAGATGTTATTCCAAACTTTGCTGTGCAGTGGGTTTGATTGTTTTCTTTCTGTGTTTCAGGAACATTTATGAAGCTGTGCAGATTCCCCTCAGGGAGATTTCAATGTTCATACTTGAAGATATTGTTGTTGTTGAATGTGTGACAGTTGGAGTGTCTGATTTCATCCATCCGTCCATTCTCTTCCGCTTATCCTGTTCAGGGTACATTATTTCAAAGGAAGAAGGGGCTGTTTTGGGGAAACTGTCTTTAAAATTGATTGTAATGTCTGATTTCATACCTGTTTAATTTTCTATGTGAGCCTGTAAATAATAGTGTTTTAAAACGGAGGTCACTGTAAATAGTCAGATTTATAAAGGTCGTCATGTTGCAGTAGCTGTAAATAAACATAAATCTGTATGGGAGCCATGCAGTGTGTACATAGTCTGATCAGTATGGCTGATTGCTCTGCCATTGTTCACTTTGTTTGGTAATCAAATATGAGACAATATATATACAGTATAAAGTATGCACTTTAAAAAAAACAGCCTTTTTAAGGAAATTCATATTTGGTTTTATTTAAAATAATATTAAATTGATCAGAAATTTGGTAAAAGATGTTGAGTTATTAAGGAAACTATTTAAAAATCAAGAAATGGAGGCTATTTGATGCAGGATGTTACTCAAAAATGGAAGATTTAATACAGCAGCACACACTGCTCCCTCCAGAGACAAGTGTAATCTGACTCTTACCACAATAGAAAACATTAGAGTCTCTTGTTTCAGAAACACAGGTCCTAAGCTGGCAGCGTTATCGAATACCTGTAAGGGCCAAATGGCACTAATTTATGAAGTGCCTACTAAGCACATTTCTGAACATTTTAATGTTATATTAAACAACAACATATATCCTTCTCAAAAACAAGGACATTTCTAGGTGGCCCCACTCTTATGAGCAGTGGCGTACACTGAATGGTGGAACATCAGGTGCTCTTGCGGCTACACGCTTTAATTCATGCACACTTGTCGTTTCTGTGCAGACTCAGAGAAAAACGACGAGCATGAAATTGATGCTCCTGTAATCCTGTCAGATGTGTTTTTTTGTCTGCTAATTTTTTTAAGAGCTCAATAAATGAAAACAAACAAGTGTTCAGCAGTGAGACTGTATTTTCAGCGTGTTATAACTTTACATTCATCCAGTGTTGTATATACTGATACATTCTTGTACGCTCTGGTAAAAGTATGTCCTTGAATAGTAGGTGCGTCTTTGGCCTTCAGCGTCACCACAATACACAGAGTTTAGTGCCTTTGTACAGCATGTTATTATCTTCTTTTAATATTAACTGTAATAGATTAACATGTTGAACTGCGAATGAATCCCTGGTCAATAATTCTTCATAATCACATGCATATACTGTAGCAGTTATATGGCCTTTCCAACCAAGTCCTTGAGTAATCCAAAGTATTTACAGTAGAAGTACAATTTTAAACCCCATACACATTATAAAAATGACTAAATAAAAAATAAATGTACTAATTTATCTCTTCATAAGAAAATAAACATGACCATAAAGCTACTTTTCTTCGACACCATAAACTCACATACAGTACTACAGAGTATTCACACTATAAGGCCATTATGACAATGCAATTCAAGAGAAAACCTGAAAAATGAGAAACGTATGTTCTTTACAGCGTCGCAACAAGAGGCCGAAAAAATAAAATGATAGAAAAATAAATTCTCCTCATCCCACTGAGCCACCTGTCTTACTGTCTTAACGTAGCCAGACATGCAGAGGTACAGTGGGCTGATCCATGCAGGGTCTCTATATGTAGACAGGTGTCTCCTGTCCCGTCAGCAGTCTGAACATCACAGCAGGCATTGTCTTCATGTTGATCTGGCACAGAGACAGAGATGAGAGGAGCAGGGCGGTTAAACCATCAAGTAGAGCATGCACGCACACACGCACGGCTGTAATCGCATCATTTGAAACCAGGCCTAATTCACTCCTCTCTGTGCCACCAGAGACTGTGAGGAGACCTCGGATGCATTGCTGTCAAATCTGGATCTCTTTAATCAGAATGTATACTTGAAGAAATTGCAGAGAAAATATAAAATTGGTCAGAAATTCAGTGAAACCTAGTGATTTTCCCGTTCCTCCTTGCACAAAGGAGTAGATACCGGTCCTGCTGATGGGTTCAGGACCTTCTACGGCCCTGTCCAGTGCTCCTTGAGTAACTGCCTATCTCCCTCCTTGAATCACCTCCATGCTTTTGAGACTGTGCTGGGAGACACAGCAAGCAATGGCACATATTGACGCGCCATCTTGGAGGGGTTGGACTACCTGTGCAACCTCTGTAGGGTCCGAGGTATTCCGTCATGCTACCAGTAGTGACACTGACTCTAGCCAAATGCAAAAGTAGTCGAAAAACAGAAAAGATGATTGATATATATATATATATATATATATATAATGCTACACTCTGATTAAAAAGTTTCTTTCAATTTTTTGATCATCTTTAGCTTTAAGATTTATTTAGAATGAAGCATTGAGCAGGGCAACACAGTTTTCCGCAGAAAATGGAGATCCGAACCACCAGCTCTCCCCTGTATTTTTTGCCAGTTTTTGCCTTTTTTTGCCAAATACACTTATTCTTTTGTCTAGAGTTATAGGGTCCATACCATTTTTCATATCCAAAAAAAAAATCTACGTGAAGCACAAGCTGCCAGCCAGTTAGCTTGAGAGAGTTGAGGTTTATCGGAATGATTTTATGTGAATGACAAACAGCATGTGGTGATTTTATGAGGGTTAATGTACTGAGCTATGAGTCAACAAGGAAGCAGAAAGATTTGCTCTCAAGGAAATAGATTCCTGTATTTACTGTATCACATCAATTAATTTCTGGGAATGTGAGTTTTCTCATACATATATTCTTTGTTGCACTACTTTATCAGTATTGATTGTATTAATATTTAACCATAACTTGTTTAATCAAAGAATATTAATGACTTTATTGACCCATCAGTTAGAGGCATTCTGTAGTCGTGTACGTACCCAGTGATTTGACTTCAAAACAAACTCTAATGTGCATGTGTCTCTAAAAGGCCTGTCTGGCACAGTGTTTGTGCGGCGCAACAATCAGTGAAAATTGCCATCTTGTGTCATGAGGAGTTCCTACCTCACCCACTGAGACCGACAGAGTTTGAACAATCTTCTCATGTGCCATGGCAACAACACTCTGACCATTTATTTCAATGATTCTGTGTCCAACACGAACGCCGCCTCGCTCAGCAATACCTCCTCGCATCAGGCTGCAGATCTGAGGACGCAAAATAACTCCAAATATGTAACTGCATCATAAATACCAACACTTCCACTCTTTAAGGAGACCCAATTGTAAAAATATTTTATTCATGGCAAGTATTAGAGTACCTTTCATTGATTCACAGTTCATAAAAAAATTTTTTTATCTTGGCCCTGTTGCATCCCCTCAATAACTGTCAGAGACCAAGCATTCAGAGCAGAATGAAGCCTGAGTTTTTGGCTCACAGCAATTACTTTTAGATACACTGACCTCAATATTGCAGTTTTTAATATGAGCATTCACCCCTGTAACAGTATGTATATGACAGAAAACAACAAAAAAAAAAACCTGCATGCTCCTCAGATATTAATAACCTGTAAGTCTAAACTTCAATCTTAAGTTTAGCATCACGTTAACAAGTGATATGGCTTCACTCACAATGCCATTTTGAACACTGAAGCCGAGCTGGAACTTGAGATCAGGTCTCTTGATGAGGACAGTGGTGACAGGCGGACAGCTTACAATACTCAGCTTTACCTTCACCTGGTTTTTCAGACCCTGGAACACATTCAGAGACACATTCACACTTCAGTAATTTTTCAAGGGCAAATTTTACTGTTAATAATTGCCACAAAAGGACCAGAACCAACAGTAACATTTATTTCATAGGACTAACATGCATTCATTTTAACCCTGTTGTAGCTCATTCACTGGTCACGTAAAGTTTCATTGGTGTTACCCCCCCCCCACTGATTTTGATTCAGTCCCGCATACCAAGTTAATGCAGATTCAGTAGCGATCAGTATGCTTGAAGCTGAGAGCTGCAAACAGACTCCAGAAGTCAAAAGGTTTGGGGAGATGGACTAAAGATTGGTGCCATTCCTATACTTATGTGGTGTTTCTGTGTGTTTTGCATGCCTGTGTGGATTGCTTGGGATGTTAGTTCAAGATTAAATGTACATTTATTCATTTGTGCATTTTTTTCCCTGTCCACTCAATCCTTTTGAGGGTGAAAGGAGGTTGTACCTGAGCTCTGTACGCAACAAGTAGAAAGCTGGGGGGGATCACCTAAGTACAAGCATTACCTGGAGGTCTCCATACCTTGATGATGCCCTGGCAGGTGGCCAGTGGCAACCCCACCAGACTGGTGTCATTGATGGACATAATCTGGTCCCCCACGCTGAGTTTTCCAGAGCGAGCTGCAGGGCCACTGTTCAGCATGCTGGCCAGAATGACAGTGGGCAGAATGGAGCCCCAGCCAGACTCTACTATTACCACACCAAGGATCTCCCCTTTCTGCTTTTCCACATACAGCTGGAATACAGAACAAAGTTGTTTTTTGTTTTTTTTAAACCCTTTCAAGCACATATTGAATTTCCCATGGAAAATTTGTTTCTATTAGAGATTCTATTAGTGGGAAATCCATCAGTAATCATCTACAGTTTGCTTACAGCGGATTAAAAAAACATCACACCTCTTTACAGTTGTCTGAGTTTGAGAAATGGACAAGGTCATCGTGGTACATTTCCTGGGAGCTGATGATGTCACTGTATTGTTTCTGACTCAAGTCAGTCGGGTTGATGCCGTTGGCTCGCAGGAATTCCCTGTAGGCCACACTAAAAGCCTGACCAATAGACTGTGCTATTAGCTGCGCCTATGGGAAGAGGGGCATTCTACTCAGCAGAGGAAGCGAGGAAGTGACCAGAGATTATTGTAAATATGTGAAACAAAGCTAAAGTAAAAACTAGAAAACACTTACATCTTCTGACTCAAAGACATAGCAGATCATTCTGTACTGATTCTTCCCTTCGCTGGTAGAGTTAGAAGATTCAGAGAACTCCTCTGATGAGGCCTGAGACATGCGCCTCCGTGCCATCAGAACCACAATGCTGCCAATATCTGCGATGTAGGAGATGGTCCGCAAGGCACTGTCCATCATTGTTTCCTATGGAGAACAAAAGCAATGTAATCACATCTGAAAATAAATCGTGTTTATGCAAAGAGGAAGGCTGAGTCAACACACAAAGCTCTAAGAGTCACTGACCTGTGTGTCAGCATTCAGTACTTTGACAGCTTTAGTGGAGATAAACAGGTCCACTTCTGTCATCATTTGAGAATCTTCATCTTGGCTCTTTGAAATAAGCAGAATTTTAATAAGACATTTTACATTCCAGAAGATTGCATGTGATGCTTTAATCTTGCAAAGCAAGTTTTTCTTTTGTTCCTGGTTAATAACTGTTTCCTGACCGCTTGTGCCTCAAAGGTTTTTCAAACATGCTTTTGTGACCAGCAGTTGTCCAAGTCACAGGAACAAAGTTTGAAAACATATTTTCTGTACAGCTGAGGAACGCAAACAGGATATAACACTTAATACACGGGAACAAAAAATGTGTTACACTGTGCTATTAAAAGAACAAAGTGGCCAAAAGTAAGGCATGCAACAGCTCCACTGTGTGGTAAATAAATGAGGTTGCTGAATAGCAAATGGGTCAGCAAGTAACATAAAGCTGTGATCTGAAGTTTACACACATTCATCATAGGCAGGGATGTCATGGTAATTTGGGGCTTTTAATGATTTCTTTGAACTATTCTTTTTCCAGGGTGGAAAGATTGTACAGCTTGAAGGTGTCAATTTTGTGTTCCAGCCGTTCACGGCAGGCTTGAGCCTTGGTGGTTCCTGGGTTGTTCCTGAACATCCTAACAAATTTCCTCTCATCTGATGGTGATAGTTTGGGTCTTCTCCCAGAACTTGCAAAGTGAATAACTTGTATTTGCATACAATTGTTTGAACTGATGATCTTGGATTCTGCAGTTGTTTAGAAATGACTCCAAGAGACCTTCCCAGCTTGTGTAAATCTACAACTCTCCTTCATAGATCTTCACTGAGTTCCTCTGCCAGTGCTGAAGTGTTGTAGAAGCACATACATATTATTTCTCACAATTGCAAGCATATATGTAGAATAAAATGAAATCAAGTCTCTACAGCCAAAAATTAAAGGCAACTTCTCCAAGGCTAAAAATCCCAGATGGAGAAAAATCACCAAAATCTAAAAAAATTCGCCTGGACCTGAATTCAGTTTGTTCCCCAGATTTCATTTAAATTTTTTCCCACATTTTGATGCAGGCAAATTTAAAGATTTATAAACCACATCAATGGGTGGCTTAGTGAATGTCCCTCCCTGAAAATGGATTACCTTGATTCGACTGACGGCTTCGTGGGCCTGGGACATGCGGACGCTCTTGGATGGATTTTTATCAGACAGTACTTGAGTGCAGCCAAGGTAGTTTGCAGCAAAGATGATCCCATCAATGAGATCTTCTGGCTCACAGGGACCTGGGACTGTGTGGCAAAACAAAACCTTTTTTCATAAGGCACTGCGATGTGCCGCAAAGATTTATAAAAGCGATAACATTCTGAGAATATTCTGAGGTATTTACCATCCTCGAAGCTGGGAAACGAAGCGGCTTCCTGTGTTTTCTTTAAAACAATTTAATAAGTTAGATCTCAAGGGCAAATATTTTGTGGATACAATATAAAAAGCTATTTCAATTATCACAATAACCATGAGTCAGTGTGATGGCCTACATACAAAAGTTACAAAAGTAAATGTTTCTTAGGAACAAGATTATAAAGATTTGATTTGGGTGCAAAAACTAGATTGTAAGAAGTTAAAAGATGCTGAATCTTCACCTTGGGAGTGTCACTCTCCTCTTCAGAGACGGGCTCTGGACACTGAAGCCTCGTCAGCTGTTCCGGCACATCCTCAGGCATTGCAGCCGGGCTCAGCTTCTCATTCTGCTGTACACAAATAAGTGTTTTGGGTTTTTTTGTTTATTTTATCTTGGACAGTTTTTGTTTTTAGTATTCTTGTTGTCCTGTGTAGATAATGGGAACTCAAAAAAAGGTAACAAAGACTACTTCTGGCAAGCAAAATTGTGTTGATTCACTCTGAACCACAGTGGTAGTAGGTTCGGTACAAACATTTACAATCACAAGCCACAGGGGATGAGAGCTGACAAAGACATGTCCCATTTGCACTGCTTACCTGCTGGGGTTTCTCTAGCCGTCTCTGTGTCTCCTCAAGAGGCTCCCTCTGTTTTTCTGGTGTGTGAAGATGAGCCAGGGATGGTTTGATAACCCTGGCTTCGCTCTCCCTGCTGTTAGCAGTGGAGGGATTGGGTCTGGGAACAGGAGGAGGCTCTCTATGAGGCTGGGCCTTGTGCGTCTCAGTAGGAGACTGAGCATGGGAATGGCGAGGTGGTGGAGGAGGGTGTTGCTTACTGGAACTGGACCTAGCTTT
The DNA here is from genome assembly GCA_024447675.2 of Pterophyllum scalare. NCBI lineage: Eukaryota > Metazoa > Chordata > Actinopteri > Cichliformes > Cichlidae > Pterophyllum > Pterophyllum scalare. The sequence continues at coordinate 53,766 of JAMQGT020004116.1, read as the reverse complement.
GGTCCTCACGGCGACCTTTTTGCAGTCCCTGGGCAAAGTCTTTGGACGCTGCTCGGTGTTGTTGGTCATGCATCCTTTGATCCCAGAGGAAATATGCTCGACACCCTCTCCTGTTCCCCTCCTTCCTCGTCCTTTACCCTGCCGCTCCTTCTCTTTTGAACCCACGTGAGATGACTCACTCTTCTTACTGGCTCCTAGGATATTAGGGTTTCTCGTGACCCGGGCATCACCTTCTCTTTGCCTTTCATCACTTCCTTTCCTAATCTTTTCATTCTCATTGGCCTGATAAAGGCTAGTCTGACTCTGAACACTATTCTCTGTCTCCTCTAAATCCTCTATAAATTTGGCCCCATCTAGCACCTCTTCTATCTCATCTCCATCACTGAAGAAGCACCTGTCCTCCTCGCCCTTTTTAACTCCCCCTTCTGTTTCATTACCAGCAACTGGGGCACAATGCGACCTGAAGCGATGGCTCATTTTACTTGGCTTAGTGTCTGATTGTGATCCCTCACAAATTTCTGTGCCATGCCGAGGTCTGGGAGTCATCTGGTCAGCAGCACTTGTGTTCTCATTAATATTATCACTGACAGCATGCTTAATATAGCCTCCATCCTCGGGACAGTACTGTTTGCAATACCTCATGTCCACAATGCCCTCTCTGTTCAAATGCAGCACCTCATCATAGTCCTGTTCAACATCAGAACCCACGTTGTCGTACTCAGAGCAGGTGTCCTCCATGTCCTCAGGACTAGGGTCACAACTCATGTAATAGTGATTTGCAGAAACAGGAGAAGTCAGCTGGTCATTAGTATCATCCTTCAAGGTACAAGGTGGTTGCTCAGTCGCCTCCCTCACCAAACCCCCCTGCTCTTCTTGGCTCTGTCCTGGACCGGGGCATGATGAAGTGCTGGGCGCCAATATTTTGGAAATGGATCCTAGCCTCTTTCCATGAGCCATAACTGGCCCCTTAAGCCCACTACCCTAAGCCCTGCAAACATTAATTGAAAACCAATTAAACATTTTTGAGACACATATTTTCAACAGCATACATTCATAATCTTAACAATCTCTCATATTATCATGAAAAATAATTGAACGCATGGTGCGTTTTGTAAATGACTCCATGCCATCACCTAAAATAACAAACAGGAGAAATGAACTTCCAAACACTGTGATGCTCTCTTTCATAAAAACGGAGACTCGTTAGCCAAAAAGATCCTGTTTCAACAACAAAACAACCTTTTCCCATTTTTAAGCTCCCACTCACACTAAAACCCTACAGCAAATCCCAGATCTTTTCTCAGCCACTTAGCACAGCAGGTGCCATCAAACTTTGCTCTTACAAAATTCCAGATAAAAGATTCACTCTTGTATTACAGTGAATATGTCTGTGTCACACTTTGAAAACACACGCGTGCTCCTAACATAATGCTAAGATTAATACCAAACATCCATCGTTTACTCACATGCACCATCTCAGTCCTTTTGTCTATGATGCTGTTTGTTATCTGTGATCTTGCTTGGCTGTGTCTGCTCTAATTTTGTCTTGATGTCCTGCAGAACAGGAAACCTGCAGTAAAACTACAGACACGCAGCTTCTCTATTCTTAGCACCTCCCACCACAGAAGCACAGACATATGCAGATGCTCTATACTGGCTAAATGTAAGTCAGTGCTGACTTATGCCTTCACACAGGATTCAAACTTCTCTCTCACAGGTGAAAGACTTCTGCTTAACCTGCGGCACACTGTGAACCTGTGATTATCCGTAGTCTCCTAGGACAGGTTAGATTTTGTAAAACTTGAAAACAGAGCCCACACAATTTGCAGGAACCTAGTTCTCTCACACACCACATGAATTATAACAGGCTCAAAAGTTATTATGGATTTTGGGGCGAGTAATGCCAACAATGTATTACCTATGCCTACTTTAAGAAACTGGCCTAAAAAACAATGTAGAACACCACACGACTCCCTTTGAAACCTGGATAGCGAATCTGAATTTGTATTTGCTCAGTAAAAAGGTGCAACACAACATCCCATAAAATGGCAACTGAGCTGATAATGCTACAAATTCAGTACAAATTTACTTGCTGTTGCCATCCTATCAGCTCGAAGTAGTCTGGTCATTCTCCTCTGACCTCTGGCATCAACTAGGAATTTTCCCCCAGAGAACTGCCGCTCACTGGATATTTTCTGTCTTTTTGGACCATTCTCTGTAAACTCTAGAGATGGTTATGGGGGAAATCCCAGCAGATCAGCAGTTTCTGAAATACTGTAGTGCAGCTTATCTGGCACCAACAACCATGTCATGTTTAAAGTCACTTAAATTGCCTTTCTTCCCCATTCTGATGCTCAATTTGAACATCAGCAGGTCATCTTGACCATGTCTACATGCATTGCTGCCGTGTAACTGGATAATTAGATATTTGCATTAATGAGCAGTTGAACAGGTGTAACTAACAAAGCGGCTGGTGAGTGTACATTCACCATATGTTCTTAATCAAGACAACAACTGGCAGATTGAGTAATCATGAAAATATGTGTTATTTGCAGCCCTACAATAACAGCACAAACATACAACAGCAGCATTTAACACCAGTAAATTATACTTAAAAAATATTTAAGACACTGTTCATAAAAGTGCTATTGATTGTATTTAACCAAATACAAGGCCTTTTTAGTAAGAATTTAAGATTCCCTGAGCTTTACCAAATCCCCTTTTATCCTTGTTATCATTTAAAACATGTGAAATGCGAATGTGATGCTCTCAATCTAGTAATACAGGCTCTATATTTGATTAGTACTGGATTTATGAGAGTAACACACTGAGCAGCGGTGTGCTACACGCCCAGTATAAACATGTCATCATCAGCATGCTCGTTTCAACATCGAGCGTCTAGGCTTGTGACTGAAAACATTTCAGAGTGCAGTTTGAATTCACGCTTTGGATGAAATGAATCCAATCAGTGTTGATCGGGTCATGATGCAACTGGGATTATAGCATCATCAGCACAAAAACCTCTAATCCCTGCTAACAGACCGAAGCATGACTTCTCCATGGTGCTGAACAGGCAATTAAAACAACAAGGGTAATTATAGAGTAGGACTGGGGTTCAGCATTGCAGTTTTTGTAGCATTTGCCCTGCCCTTGACGTGTGTATGGTAGTATTTTATAAGCCCATTACGCCTAACTTTTGCCGCAGCTGCAGGGGTGGTTGTTGTGGTGGCTCCAGTCTCCCCACAAGTGGACGCCGCATTTCTATCTGCCCAAATGTCGATAAGATAATCGGATATGTCCTGCGCATATAGCGTGCATTAAAGGATCGGTCTCCCTCCACACACGCTCTCTAGTGGTTATACCATCTGGAGGCATTCTGTTATCGTACAGCTGCTGCTGCAATTCACATCGACCTTGATGTGAAGCATCGAGACTGCACCATGTTGACATCCAACTAATGAGTTGATGTGCCACAGGAGCACGCACATCCAGCGTTGTTATCGCTCTGTTACAGAGACACGAACAGGCCTACATGCATCAGTATTGCATGTTACCGTCAATACGTGCATTAATATGTGTGCAACTTACCGACATCAGTCCTGTGGGCGCCCCTCCTGTAAAATGCCCGTGTGCTGATCAGATCAGATTGCTCTCCGGTATGGTGATTTTTGAATAAAAGCCGCACAGCAGCCCAGGAACCTGTGTATAAAATACACCCCCCAACACACACGCACACACACACACACACCATGTGCTCACTGGCTGCACTGGTCAACCCAACATAAAACTCTCATTTGGTTAATGCACACTCAAATCCACAATTTAAATTTGAATTTCTAGATATTTTATAATTGATTTAACAGTATACCGGGGTGCTGTGTATGCATATTATGAAAGAGATACCGAATATATCTATTATATCTCTAATTTAAAAACATATTCAATGTGACTATCTTACAATACTTCTTAAGATTTATTTGCGGGGGGGGGGGTTTAAAGGAAAAATATCGATGTGTCTGGGATCGATTTTTGATATGCTAAATGGCGTTCTGGGCTCAATTGGTTGTGCCTAAGAAGCGGGATTGTGTACCATGTCTGCTACCGGTGTGTTAGCTGTTGTTTTGAACCACTCGCAAACTGCATTTTATAGTTTTCTGTTTAATTTGTATAGCACTGAAAGTTACAGATGCGTGACCATTTTAAATGAAGTGTTTATTTTCCGGCAGCGTAGATTTGAAGTAAGCTGGAGTTTAAGAGAGCCGTAGAAATACGAAGCAAAACTCTCCTGTCAGAGTATGCGACAAAGAAAAGCTTTAGGGGGAAAGTAGTTTTCACCGAGCAACACTTCCATTGCCGCCTGAAACATGGCCGAGAGAGCTGACAAAGGCAAACCCAAGGGACGCTTATCATTGTCCAGAAGCAAAAAGAAAGGCAGCGTTGCTAAAGCTGGGACTCCTGCGAGTGCAGCCACCACAAGTCCAATCACGTCGTTCTTCTGCAGCCAGCCTCCACCTAAGCTGGCCTGCCCCCTCTGTGGCCAGCTGGTACCGAGATTCAGGATCAATGAGCACATTGATCTGCAGTGTCAGAACTTTGAGAGAGGAGACAGCACTGTCGGCTCAGCAAGTAATAGTGTTGTGTCGAGCACTCATCTGTCACCCAGGAGGAGTCTCACAAAGTCCCCAGATCGAAAAGTGGAAGAAGAGGGCAAAGAAACCAAAACGAGTCCTTATTTCAAAAAGAATAACTTACAGCAGGCACCACGGGAAATAAACAGCAAGACTGTGGTCAGGACCATTGATCTGGGAAGTCTTTCTTCCAAACTATCCAGAAAATATCAGAAGGCACCTGAGAGGAAAGAGGTGGAGGGTGAAAATGAACTTGAGGAGACACTGAATAGCTCACAGAAAGAAAATGTTCTGATTCAGAGTTTAGAGGACAAAGAAGAGCGTGTGGCAGTCATTTCCACCGGTGTAGCCTGTGCAGCAGCAGTGGAAGGTCCATCACATTCAGAAAAACAAAACTTCGAAAACAAAGCATCAAAATCTAATACTGTCCAAAAACTGGTTACTCCAAAGCTGCACTCTTCTCCCTCCAAACCAGCAAAAAGAAAAAATAAAACATCTTCCACTGTTAAGGTAGCAGCAGGCTTTAACAAGAAAGCCAAACTGGAGGAGAAGTCTGCTGAAAGTAAAACTGAAACAACTGATCTGGAGCAGCATGACACTCTAGTACCTTCATCTGCTTATGACCCACCTTTGTATTCAAAGGAAACACATGAGGAAAGGGTTGCAGTTATCAGTGATGATTTACTACCAGTGTTTGGCGCTGATAACAACACCAGTGACCAGTCCTCCACTACGGTTTCCCCGCATCTTCCCTACTACCTCAGAAACTTCAAAATTGTACTGAACGCTGTGCTGGAGAATGATGATGACAGAGAATTATTCAACCAGGATGATTTGTCATTTATATGTGCATTTGAAAATCTATCAGGTATGCAAAATGTCATTCAGTAATTATTTTAAAATGTTGACATAAAAAAAATTGTCCAGATTGTTCACATGTATTCTCTCTCTTAAAGTCATGGGACAGAAGTTGTATGTGAGGCTTTTTCAGAGGAAATTGAAGTGGCTCCAAGTAAATAAGCTGGATTATGAAGAGATATGCAGCGATCTTGGATCCGTTGCACAGGAACTGGTTCAAAGTGGTTTTCTACAGACAGGTAAATGATCTCTAGCATTACAGTTTAAAAAAACAAAAGAATTTTGTAGTAATTTTAACATAATTTTCTGTTATGTCTTTGATACGACTTCAGTGATTACATTTAATTGTGTTGGCTCCATACTAACAATTGAAGCTAGAAAATACAGTGAAATGTCTCATTCAGCCTTCTGAGACACTACTTCATACCACATTTTCTCTGGTGTTTTTACACCTCAAAGAGAACGACCTTGAGGACTTAGGTGAGGCTCTGGATCTCCTACCAGCTCCTGAACTCAAAGCTTTGGCTAAGACTTTCCACCTCGGCAATTCAGGGACTCAGAAACAGCAGCTAGTGGACGGGCTACTTCGTCTTAGCAGGCAAAAGTCTCTCTTCTCTCTGACCTCCGCACAAAACAATGTTGGAACGGTCATCCTCAAACGGTGAGATAATTATTTGCATTATGTTCTTTTGGAGCACTGGTATTGCAGTAGTGGTCTCACCCCTGTCCTGTCTTTAAAGGGCTAAGCAGCTCGCAGGTTCCTCTGTGCGTCTCTGTCGCGGTCCTCGGGCTGTCTTCTCTCGTGTTCTTCTGCTCTTCTCTCTGACGGACACCATGGAAGAAGAGGAGATGGCAGCTGGAGGACAGAGCCAGCTTTATACCATCCTTTTGGTAAACTCGGGTCGTCTAGCCTTCCCGGACTACACAATACAGCGTGTAGCCAAGGTTTTTCGGGACAGAGAGGACCTTATCAGGTGAGGACCTACCAAAAGATTTAAAATGACCTTAAGTACTACTAATAAGCTACTACTAATAGCTAATAAGTACTACTAATTCCATGCATCACACCAGATATGAAGCTTCCATGCGAGCACTGCAAGAGGTGATCCTGGCTATGCAGGGTGGTCAATGGGAGATGGCCCTGGACCTCTACACTGCAGCCAAAAGTGAATGGCTAGAGCTAAAGAAAAACCATGACCTCAGGTCCAAATCTCATAAATCTTTGTTTGTTTCTGTATTTCCAAAAACAGTCAGTGCTGATTGATTACAGTATGTTTTGTTTGCAGTCATCTGGAAGATCTGCCCGTGTTCCTGCGCTGCTTCACTGCAGGGTGGACTTACACTCGAATCTTATCCAGAGGGGTAGAGATTTTGCAGAGGCTTCGTCGCTATGAGGTTTTCTGAACCTATCCATTCACTGCCTAACACACATTTAAGTATTTATTGTGTCTGAGAGTCATAGATGAAGATGTCTGTCATGGGTCTTCTGTTCATGTCACAGGAAGCGGTTGAAGAGCTGCGGTCCTTGCTGTTCCAGTCAGTTTACTGTCCTGACAGCCGCGGGCGATGGTGGGACAGAGTGGCACTAAATCTTCACCAGCACCTCAAAAGTCCTGAGCAAGTGCGCACCTTTCTCTCTGTTTCCATTCACCTCCTCTGAGACAGACTCTTAATTTATTTTGTGTGTGTGTTTTATCAGTTAAGTCTGTTACATTTTCATTCGTTGGACTGTGTTTTTTTTACCTGTCAGGCTGTCTGTGCTATCAGAGATGGGCTGTCAGACCCTTTGGTGCGTACAGGACATAAACTCTCCCTCCATCAGAGAGCTGTTAGAATGAAAGAGTCTGCCAGCTGCAAGAAGTACCGCCTTCAACTTAGAGAGTTGCCCACTGTCCAAGTTCAAGATGTCAGTCATGTGAGTTTTTCACAGTGTGTCAGTTTGTGGGTTTCAAAGCAAAACAACTTAGTTGTTTTTAATTTCTGTATGTATGTACAAAAGAATTTATTCTTTTTTTTGTTTGTGGGATTTTTTTTTTTTACGTCTGACTGCAGGTGACTATTCGAGGACAGCTGTTTCCTCATGAAGGAGGCATGGGGAAGTCTAGATTTCTTTTACCTGCAAATGAAGAGGGGGAAGACAGTGCTCGTTCCACTGTAATATGCTCTGTAGAAGAGCTGTGTTTAGCACATTACCGACAGCAAGGTTTTGACCAAGGTAAACAACTTATTTTCTACTATAAAAAATATGTGGACATCAGCAGATTGCAGACATGTTTTTAAGATTATTATTATTATCGTCATCAGGGATCCATGGAGAGGGCTCAACATTTTCAACATTGTTTGCTCTTCTGCTGTGGGACATCATTTTTATGGACGGTATTCCAGATGTCTTCCGAAACCCATACCAGGTAAAGAAGGCTAAATGTTGAGCTGAATATGTATGAACCCCTAGAACTCTGGTTTGTTTTCCCTTGCAGACGTGTCCGCTGGATCTTTACACTGACTGTTTCTATGAGAACAGAAAGGATGCAATTGCATCTCGTGCCCAGTTACTCTGTGAGGCATCCATGGAAACTCTGCAAAATATGTTAGAAGATGTCTGGAATTCCCAGGAGGGTAAAGTGTGTTCGTTGGTCAGCTGGGAACGTTTCTCATCCCTTCAACAGGCGCAGGTACTTAAGTTTTTAAAAATGGATGTTCAATGGTATCAGTGTACAGTGTTTCTCACGTTACGTGTCAGTGCAGTGGGACAGATGATGGCAGTTATCCTCAAATACACTGAAATAAAAATATCACTTCATTTCCAAGTTTGTAGCATCCTCTGTTGCCAGATTAGCGCCCAGACTCTTTTACTTTGGAGCCATGCTGGCGTAATACATGCAAAATAGGGTTTGGAACTGTCTTGCAAGTCATTCAATGAATAAAAAAATAATGGAAAAATGTTACAAGAAAAGGCGATGCAGCAGCAGTAAACATGCTCTTGTCTCAAATCTTTTGAAATGTGTTGCCGGTATCCAGTTGACGATGAGTATGCAATACTGTTCCTGTTTTTTAACGGCAGTAAAAAGCTTTTTTTTTGTAAGAGGACTTTAAATTTCTACATTTGTTACTAGAGGTACCAACATGACACTAATGTGATCACGATCATATGCTGATTTTTATTTAATTTTTTCCCCAGTCTCTTGTTGCATGCCTGGGTGGAGCCTTTCTAGGTGGAGTAATAGCACGAATGGCAAAAGACTACAGGCACTGCCGTGGAGGTTTACCCGATCTTGTGGTGTGGAACACCTCAAATAACAGTTACAAGGTGAGATCATCTGACCGTCCTGGCTTTCTCTCTCTCTCTCTCTCTCTCTTTGTATGCAATCAGGAGTCTTGTTGGTGCCCAATAATTATAAATCTCGTGACATTGGATGTTATGTGATTGTAGCTGGTGGAGGTGAAGGGGCCCAATGACCGACTGTCCCACAAGCAACAGATCTGGTTGGATGAGCTGCAGAAACTTGGGGCCGATGTGGAGGTGTGTCACGTGACTGCTACTGGAGCCAGAGGAGCTCGTCTGGAATGAAAAGAGACAGAGGAAATGGCTGATAAGACTTGTCTGCTAATTAATGAGACTGTGGCAAAAAATTGAAACATCAGCAAACAGACAGAAAAAAACCTCTGATTTTTTTTTTTTTTTTTGCTGATTCTGATCATCCAGAGAAACTGTTGGGTTTGCTGCTTTTCACACTTCCTGAGGATTGTTGCAGCTGCCCTCTAGAGAATAGTGTAAATCTTAATCACAAAAACTCTGTCACATAAAATTTTACCTTTCTGTGTAGAAGGAAATTAATGTGCTTTGTGTTGTACAGCATTATCATCAAGGAAGCATGGTCTTCAACAGTAAGAGATGAGGGTCATTGTTGACAGCTGCTGGGATCAGAAATGATTTGTTTACAGATAATTGCAGTTGATGCATGATGGGAAATGGATCCAGCCACCACACTCATTTACTGGTGTTTTTTTTCTTTTGGCAACGCTATATTCACAGGACTGTGAGTTACCAAGCAACCAAAACTCACATTTTCTTGGCTGCTTATAAATTGCATGGCTGCTCTATGAGTTTGTTATGCAATTAAATACTGTGATAATATGCCTATAAATATGTTTATTGCTGCTAACCATTGGTTAATCAAAGAAATCAGCTGGTACAAAGTAAGATTTTTTTTAAAAACAGATTTGTCTATTATTAAAGCATAATAGATATTTTTGTTTATCAAATAGTCAGAAATAACAAGAAAATGCACCAATTTCTGTTTAATAAGGTTGTCACCAATAATTCTTTACCTTAGCGTGTTGGTTTCAAACATTTTTTATGTACCTCTTTAGAAGCTGGATAAAGCTCAGACCCCTCATTCTACATTTATTTTAATCAGTTCAGAAAAATAAAAAGATTCTAGTTGATTTATTTTTTGCTTCGATGTTTCATTTAAACTCTGCAGCGCTCAGCTGTCACCAGGTAAACGCCAACGTTTCACCCACATTTGCGAGTAAAAACAGACCTGCAGTATAAACGTATTTAGGAGCACGCGTGTGAATTAAAAAGTACAACATTAAACCCATGCAGGCCCCAGTTTTTCAACAAAAAGACCGATAACACAACCGCAGTAATGAAGATGATGTGGAGTGCAAGGAGTTGGAGCTGTTACCGAGACAACGAGCTCCGATGGAGTGAAAGAAAACCTTTTTCCAGCGTCCAAAGCGGCGGCGCTTGTTCCTGTGATGACCATTAAAACATTTACTGGGAAAAGCTGGAGGAGTCCTTTATCAAAGCATCTGATCAACAAGCTCCAACGTGAAGAAAAGCAAACTTTACAGCTGCTCCAATCCACCGCCGTTTGTTTCACACAGTGAAACTATACAGTAAAGCTACAGAAGTTAAAGTAAAATATGCAGATGAACTGTTAACTTAGTCTGATACCATATTTAAATCAGGCAGCTCGCTGAAGGCTGACGGCAGCTTTATATGGGAGACTTGCAGGGCACGGGGTGTAGTAGGCCATATTTATTTCAGGGCTTTAGTAACATTGTTTTGCAGATTTAGATTCATATAAAATAAATGTCATATTCATTAAATTCTATTTATTTAATTTTTTAATTAGGCTATTAAAACTGAGTCACTACCTGGGGCTGTTAGGCAGGACACTGAATTATTATTAACAATAATTATTAATATCCGCACCATCAAAACATCTGTTTTCTGCAGCAGGAAACGTTTCATCAGAGTACAGGACAAACCTCAGCTCTAAGAACAGTGATATGCTCGCTTTTCTTCACTGCAGCCACCACATGCTTCTTTAAAGGCTTACAGACACTCACTCATTCACTAGCATACTTATTTATACTCGTATTTATACTGATACTGATTATTTTATTTGACATTAATATACTTGTGATTATTTATTTTTACATTTAGGCATACGTTTTCTTAAAAAAATTAATATAGTACATTAATACAATGAAAGAGTGTAGTTTTTCTGACAGATGTATGCAGTTAAGCTATTAAAAATACTAGTTTTTAAAAAAGGAAACCAATGAGTTTTTTTCTCTTTTGAATACTCACTAATACTCATTAAAAAGACAAAAATATTTCACATCTTATTACTCAATTAATTGATAGAATAATCAATAGAATACTCGATTACAAAAATCAATGATAGCTGCAGATTTACTCTGTATCCTACTAGGAGGGCCTGCCCCACATGCTCAATGCTGTGTATAGTCATCCTCTCAAAGGCCCATTATTTTCTTCATTATCAGTTATTATCAGTTTTCTCCATTAACTTATTAATCATTTAGTTTGAAATGGTTCCCAGATGCTAAGATGACATAATCATATTACCGGTGTGCTGTGACTCACTTTACTACAAGAAAAATGACACATCACAAGAACAGCCTGAGGAAAAAAACCCACCTCTGCCAGCACTGAAAGGTCCCTCCACATCAGGCATGAGTTAAGTCCATGAATCCAGAAGGAGATCTGGATCTGGATTAGTTTGTGATTGTGGTGCAAGAAGTCAAGTCAAAACTATTGATTCTAGTTGGTCAAACAGAGAGAAGTTCTTGCTGCCGAACAGCAGCAGAACTCTGACAACTAAACTCCACAGACAGACAGTTCTTATAGCACGACAACTAAGGCACCTGCATAAGCGCACATACACACAGCTTACACAGTAACCATGGTACACACACATAAATGTTTTGGTTAACCTATGTTTTAAGCTGATCTCTGCAAAACATGATGGTACAAGGTACAAGCAAACAATGATTGATATGCTAAGTAAGTGAAAGTTCATTTAGGTATTTTTTTTTACATTACAGTGATATTTTCTTGAGAACAAGCTGATGAAAAGCTTTTCATATTTCAGTTTGATAAATGTGAAGATATGACAGAATGTCTGTCATATCTTCACAGACTCTTTCAAAAAATACCTGTATCCAGAACTGGATTAACATAAGAAGTTGATCACTTCTAATTTGGGCTAACCCCACCTGTAAGACAAACAAACAAAGCTAGCCAACCTCATAAATTCTTTGACAGAGATAATAAAGTTATCCCTTTCTTAGATGACAGGCTGTTTAAACTAAACTGAATGTTGTAACATTATTTATTTTTATTTATTTTTGGCAATTTATGAGAATATACAAAGTAATGACAGTCTCTCAGTGGTTTTAAAACTTTCGAGTAATGCAAACAAGCAAGACAAACCAAACCAATCACAACCTCCTAGGTGGAATTGAAAATAAATAGGTAATAATCAAAACTGGAGGCTGGAACTTGAGAGTGCTTTCACTATTTTTGAGTAAAGTAGATTAAACAGTGTATTAATTATCTAATGTTTACGTTTCAAATCAAAAAGTAAAAATGTAATATTTAGAAACTGTTCGTGCAAATCCGTCCGTAACATTTTGAGCAATTCTGCCAAAGAAGCAGACAAACCAATCGCAACCTTTTCAGTGGAAATTAAATTCAAGCAGCAGATAGTCACAGCTGGAGGTTGAGACTGTTTTGCATGAAGTGGCTTCAACAGTGAATGAATGAATTAGCCAATGTTACTGTTACAGCTCTGCAAAATCACGTGTAATTGTACTGAAAGTCCAGTAACTCAAATCATTTAATTGACTCGAACAGTCAAATGTAATATTTAGAAGTTGATTCTAAGAAAATCTGGAATGATTTTAACGTTTATGGGCGTGTGTGTGTGTGATGTTACAAATATATGCACGCATTACCCTACACCCAGGCACGCTGGGTGCTGTAATACATGCAGGCCTGCAGGATCATGGACGCTTCTGGGGGAAGGGATACCAAGGCTATCCTGCGTCTGACGTCACGGCGTTGAAGCGAGGGAGAGGAGGCGATGTGAGGAAGCTGCAATAAACACACAGGGCGTCTGCGCCTGTCTAAGTAGGACAATAAAGTGAAAACGGTATCAATGCTCTAACAATGGATTTGTCATATACCCTCCTCCTTAAAGTTTTCCTCTTCGTGCACTTGCTAAACTACACCCAAGGTGAGTGAGGCGTTTTGTCGGAGAAAACCTTCCGAGTTGTGTTGAATCCATGAAGCAGCGGCGGGCTAAGAGGAGCAGAAATCCCGATAGCCCGTTAGCTAGCAGAAGGGATCAGCAGGGCCTGCTTGTTGTGAGGAGGACTGCACCCTTTTTGCCGTATTACTTCAAACCGACAGATCACACACAGCTTGAAAGCGGACTCGGTTTCGAGCAGTTGATTGAAATAAACCGACGTTGGGGAGTTGCACCTATGTGTTGTCACCGTTTTTTTTTTATCGCCAGCTTTCGGGTTAGGGGTTTTGTTGTTACCGTGCGAGCAGCGCCGACAGCCATTGTTATGAGAAGATGGAGATGCCGACTGGGTTAACGGACCGTTAGCTCCGAGCTAGCTGGCACTTTAGCCACTAACTGTTCTGTCATAAATAAAAAGCGGAGCCTCCGAAATAACCTAGCAAATGTGTACAATTTAAATGACACAAGTTTTCACGTTTTACAGACATAATTTTTGGCTTCAGTTTTGCGTCTTCTCTTGTGATTCCTCTAGATGATTTTATGTCAAATGAGCCTGCAGTGTTAGTTTACATTTATTTTAATTAAAATAGATATATTTGTGTGGGTAAACTAGTGTGGGTGCCAAGTTGCTCTCTGTACAATGTAGTATGGACGTGTAATTCACTTATACAACCCTGCTTCTGTGTGCTATACAATTCAATTGGCTTCTTAAACTTCCCTCTGTAAAAAAAAAAACAGCAAAAATCTCTGGTAGATTTAGGAGCCATGTTTAAAGTTGGCAATAGAAATATTGCTTTTTTCCCCTTTCTAGCTTTGCGACTCGCCAAACTGTCATAAATAGCAATCACAACTTTTTACACAAATACACAATCATTTCCGTACATCACCATATTTATTAATCTGAGCTAGTCTAAACTACAGGACATTCTTCCTTCCCAATACAACAATACTTGTTTTTGTTATAATGTACTTACTAAGCTACTTATTGTAATATACTTGGATTTCTATTTGAGTGAGCTCTTTCTTTTTTGTAATTTTTACCTTTTTGAGCTATGTTGTTGTGTGACATTGTATTTATTTTATTGACCTAGGTTGTTTTTCAAGTTTTGGCTACTGTAACACAGTAATTCCCAAACTTTTGGGGAAAATAAAGTGCAGCTTATCTTGTATCATTTTAAATGTACTGTTTTTCTTTGAATAGATGTGTATGAATCTTGACTACTTGCATATCTTTATGTTTTTGTAAACCTTGAGAAATTAATTTATCTCAGAGATAAGTCGTAGCCTTCACTTCTCATAGTCACCTCAATGAAAAATTTAATGTTACCACCTAAATATTTCATACTGCATATGAACAGAAAAGTAGCTGAAGTCTGGTCTACTTATCCACCTTTGTTATAATGTTGTACAGAATCCTGTAATTTATGGCTCACTAGTCAGGCATAATTACCTGCCAGAGAGGCCTAATTACATGGACTCTATTTACTGAAAATGCTTTCTATTGGTTTTTATTATGGAGCCGCAGTCTGACTTTACATATGCACTGCTTTCCTCAGTATATGTGGAAAACAAACCAACATTCGGGGGGGGGAATGTCCTAAACAAATGAAATTGAGGTTTTCAGACTGATTTTGTGTGTGAAACAGTTAGCAAAATGGGTGGAGATGGTTAAGAATTGCTTTCTTTCAAGCCCACCACCCACTCTTCTGGTGGTGAAATAATTAAGCTGTGACGCTGTGGGCTGTTGTTAAGCACTGCTCTAAAGCTGGCATTCATTCGACTTAAATAGATTTTAGTTAAATGTTAAAAACCAGACCGTACTGATTTGCTGTCTGTTTCCTTTATTTTAACCCTGCCTGTCAGATATCGGCCAGATTATCCACCTCACGGGTACCTAAACCACCCTAACATGTACAGTGCATCAGTTGTTTATAAATGTAGCTTTTATACATGCTCCTTGAAGACTCAAATTTGAGTGTTTCTGTTAGGAATAGTTAAATGTTACAGAATCACATCCCAGTTTGCTAACTGAGTAGGGAACATGGGGTGTTTTTTTTTTTTAGTCCTGTAGCTATATGCTTATACAAAAACAGTTCACACACCTTTTTTTTTTTTTTTTTGTAACAGACATTCCTTTGTTCTTTTCATACAGGACACTATAGAAATCCCCTGAACAAGTACATCCGCCACTATGAAGGCCTGTCCTACAACACAGAGCTTGTGCACAGCAAGCATCAGAGAGTCAAGAGGGCACTCTCTCATGAAGACAAATACCTGCAATTAGATTTTCATGCCCATGGAAGGTTTGTGCACGTTTTATTTAAAAAAAAAGAAGATATTATCCTAAAGTAAAATCTGTCTTCATCTCTGTCTTTTTAATATCTCTTCATCTAGATCTGTGTTTCTATATTCATCTCTCTGTTTATTTGCAAACACCATCACATACACTTGTGTGGTTTATGATTAAAGGTTGAGGTCTGCTGTAGTGGGGATTTGCAGTTTTATTAGAAGTTGTTTTACAAAATCCAAAAAGTATACAGATGCATCACAGGTCAGTGTTCACGATGGATTTTAAAGGTCTGAGTTGTTTTCTGTGTAGAGTCTGTGCTCCTCACTGGAACTTTGATTGGTTGAATTAACCAGCAGCTACTTTATTGTTTAAACTGATTTTAAAAGAAGAAGAAGAAGCAAGGAGACATTCCTCCAGTTCAGTTTTTTATATTGTGCTGATTTGCTGCCGTTTTCACTTGTGTGATGGTGTGCTGGGCCTTATAACTGCTGGTGGGACAGAAATGAGCTATTAAAAACACAAACCTGAGCTCAGAGTCATTGGTGTTGTGGTGGTGTTCTTATTCCCTGCAGGTAAATTGAAACCGTGCATGTATTTGTCTGTGCTGGTTAGCTCTGTGACGTATTGGGTGTTTCATGCCACCTGAGTGGGAGCCCCTCCAGATATACTTACAGTCCTTGTCAGGGTTCTTTATCCAGTATTTTGAGGAGGTGGTGTTGTGAAAAAGCGTTCTTGACAAAGTCACGACCATCTGGCTGGGATCTTGGCGAAGACTGTTTGTCGCCCTTCCTGTTACAGGGCCTGCTGTTTCTAAACTCAGACGCATCTTAATAGGGAAGAGCATCATAAGAGCAAGGCAAACACACAGAAGGAAGATGTCTCTTCCTTTGAAAAACAGGAACACATCAGTCATCAATTCATGACAGAGCTAGAGATAGAACTCCACTTCTTCTGTTTGGCCCTTCCTTTTCCTGATTTGAGCAAAACGTCTTGTACTTTTCAGAAATTCGAGGCACTAAAAGTAAAGTGAGGATGCTTTTACATTCATATATACTATTAAGCTTGCCTCTAAAATGCAACCAGTTCTCAGTTTTGTGGTTCAAAGTGCTGGGCAGGTAGTTTCCTTCATACGTTTTAGTGAATTGCCACAGTTTTTCTGTAAATTATGGCTGTCTCAGTTGTCTTTTTATGGAATCCTAGACTGACTCCATGATGATGTTGAGATCACAGGGTGGGAGCTATACCATCTGTTGCAAGACTCCTTGTTCTTCTTGTAGCCACAGAACAGACTTTGACTCTTGTTGTGTTTTTGTGCTCATTGCCATCCTACAGAATGAATATGTTGGACCTATTATATGCCTCCCTAATAGAATTGATTGATAACACCTGGAGTGCCTTAAACCTTTGCAGGCTTCTGTATGAATCTGAAACGGCTGATAAACATTTTAATATATTACAGAGATTCCCTCTGGGATTCCTGCACAGAAAGAGTGATTCACAAGGCATTGTGCACATACAGGGAGATATTGTTTGCCGTTATATCAAGGTTGCCTATATTTTTCAGCTCTAAATTTTCAAAGGTCTTGTGTTTTCTCTGTGCATGGACCCAGAAAACAGCAACTTTCACACAATGCAAGCATACAATAAGAGCACTGTGTGGGTGTTTCGTGAAACCCAAGGGTTACTGTAACATGTTTGTTTCCTTGCCATATGTTTGAACTACAAAAAAACCCTCAGCATTCTTGCAAGATGTCCTAATTTTCTGTTTATTCTCTTACAAAATAAATGCTGCAGTTTTCCCTCTGCAACAGAAAACAGCTTAGATGTTTTCTCTCTGCCAGTGCTCGTGCTTTGACCCTACCCCCCTTTAATTTGCAGTTTCCTTTTTAGTAAAGGCTGGGTAAATATTGCTTACTTCCACTACTTAGGGCCAGTTACAATTCCACTCCTGAATCTAAAGGCCTTTTTGATCTCTTTGATTTCAGGCATTTTAATTTACGAATGAAGAGAGATAATACCTTGTTTGCCCCAGATTTGAAGGTAGATGTTTCAGGAGAAGAAATTCCATATGATACCTCTCACATCTACACTGGAGAAATCTTTGGTAAGACTATAAATTTTTCAATTTTTTTTAATGTGTCGCTACAGTGCTGCTGTCTAGGGAATTTTTCAAACATCTATTGACTTTGTTTTTCTCAAATGCAAATACCTGCTTCTGCATCAATTTTCTAATATACAAATTTGGATTCCCAGGTGAGAAAGGTACACTGACTCACGGCTCCATTGTGGATGGTAAATTTGAGGGCTTCATTCAGAGCTACCATGGCAATTACTACGTGGAGCCTGCTGAGAGGTACCTTGAGGGCAAGGATGTGCCCTTCCACTCTGTCATCTACCATGAAGACGACATACGTGAGTCCCCTGGCAGTGTCGGCTACACAAATACTTTGATAGGCTATTATCTTGTCACCATTGAGTGTGTATTTAGATACATACGTATGTAACTGGGACTGTGTGACTGGAAAGTGCAAGGTTAGTGCTGCCGAGCTGATGGAGGCAGACTGGTGTGATTGGCCCCCCTGGGGAGCAGAGACACCTGGGGTGTTCATTAGCTGAGTAACACAATCTTGCTCTTGGGTACTGGCTCATTTCAGCAGTCTTTTACAGTGTTTGTACTAATAGTGAGCACCAAGTACACTTCACTACACTTGCAATCTCTAATTTCAACATCATCTGTGTACACATAGCATGTGGCTGAGGGGCAAATTAAACATAATTGTGAGAGCGACTAATGAGAGCGACAGGAAAGTAATTCACACAGCAAAGCTAGGCTCAAGTGACGTGTAAGTACTTGCATTAGCTGATCATGAATAGTGCCTGAAATAGAGTGACTCACGGGGTTAAGTAGCTAACATTGTCTCCCATAATCCTAACAGTGTTGTGTCTGCCTCTCTCCTACAGACTACCCGCACAAGTATGGCCCAGAGGGAGGCTGTGCCGATAGCTCTGTGTTTGAAAGGATGAAGAAATACCAAGCCTCTGCAATGGCGGAGCCCCCTAAGGTTAACCACCACACACCACAATAAACCGTGACGGAGTTTAGTAAAGAGATTTGAGGATATTTTATAGAACTACTCAGTCAGGATCAAAGATACTCACTGATGTCTTTTTTAAAGTCTCTGTTCCTAGTTCCATGTTTCAGATTATAAGCCTGGAAGTGGTAAACCAGCATACTCACAGTTAAGACTGATCAGTCTAATTATGATTTCTCAGTTGGAGTTTGGCATATTAGCGTTACTTTGCAGATTGCCTTAAGTTGTGTTACAACATGGTTTAGTTTGACCATGACGATCATCCTATAAAAAGTTTAACAATTTATTTATTACCTTTGTGAAGGAGGTTGTGTGTTAGTAGGATTACTCAAAAAGTTACGGATTTATCTGCATGAAAATTTTTTACCAGAGCTCAGGCTTGGCCCACACTGTAGAAATGACTCATTCTTGGAGTCAATTCAGATCTAGATCCAGGAATTTTTGGGAAGGATTCTTTATCATTGCAAGATGAGTAGAATTTTGCAACATCTTCACAAATGTACATCAATTTTAAATAACAAAATTTGGAATATATCTGGGTCATCTTTGCAAAAAAAAAAAAAAAGTCAAAAACTAATTCAGATCCAGATATCCTTTTGGATTCAGGGGCTCAATTCATGCTCGGTTTCCAGCCTTGGCAGCAGTATACAGTCTCAGACTGCTTTTGTTTTTGCTTTTTGGTTTTTTCCCATTTGAGACGAGCTGTTACTGGTCTCCTGGGACTCCACTGAAATGAGGAAAACTGCATCTAACAATCCCTCAAACTCTAAAATTGGACCCATTTAGTGCCTCACATGTGTTGTTTTTACATTCACATCAAAGACCTTAGCAGGATGAAATAATGTTCAGTTTGCTACCTGACAATGCCTTACGCCTTATCTCAAGCTGTGCCTCTTAGCTCTAATCCAATCAGGGATGGTAGGCAGTAATTAAATATGTCTGTGTTGAGCTTGAACCACATTAACAACAAACATTGTATTGTCAGTTTGATTTATACATTACTTCTGACTCACTTGGTGTGACATGCCTGCCAAACTCCGTGATTAAAATATATTTTCTCAAATTTGAACACCTTAAGACTCCACAAGAGATGGGTGTCCACCAGTTGTGTTTCACCCCACCCCCCCAAACTAAAATCATCCTTTAACTGGTAGTGGTCATCCTTTTTCCCTGCCCTGTATGTGACATAGAAGAACGTGTTTCTCTGCAGAATAGAACTTCATAAACATACTGCAGCTGAAGAACCACAGCCTAAAAATACAGGACATTATTTATTTACTCTTTTTGACTGTTTGGCTGAAAAATGCTTTAAATATGTTTTATTTAACTGCATATTTCCTGTTCTGCCTCTGCTATGTCACTCACACCAGGAAGTCCATGTTGAGGCGGACAGTGAGCGTGCTGAGGAAGAAGAGGATGGCCCAGGCTGAGAAAAACACCTGTCAGCTGTTTATTCAGACCGACCACCTCTTCTTCAAGTATTACAAGACTAGAGAAGCAGTCATAGCGCAGGTAATGTACAGACAATCACTTGATATATACTATTCTTAATATCTTTTATTTCAGTATGGTGAATTTTAGTTCTGTGATGGTACAGTTTAATTCTTTTTTTTTTCTTAGGATGACAGAAAACTTTATATAAAGTATAAATGTTTATTGATATTTAGATAATATGTCAGATTCAGTGTAAGCAGTCAGTCAAAACACAAAAAATAGGAAGAAAAGAGTAAAACAAAAAAGTGTCAGTCTAATAATTATGCCTGACTTTTTTTTTTGTTTTAGAGCCTAGAAATACACAGCTGACAGAAAGTGTCCATGAAAGTACAATTTCTGTTGAGTTGTTACATTTTAGGAATTTTGTCGTATTATGGGAAATGCGCGTTCATTTTCTGGGGAGAGTTATACTAAGAGATTGGTGCCAGATGGGCGCTACCTGTTAATTAATGAGCTTAATGAATGTGAGTGAGTCTTGATGTTTTCCATTTTTCCTCATCTGTGTACTAAGCTAAGCTAACTGGCTGACAGCAGTAGCTTCTTATTTGGTCTACACACTGTACAGTGTCGTATAACCCCCAGTGATTAAGCAAATAATCATAGTGTTATATACACAGTGCTTAACAAATTTATTACACCACCACCCAGTGTAAGGTTTATGCAGCCTGCGACGTAAATTGTATTTTTAATACTAAAAATAATAATTGCTATTATCTAATTTTCAAGTTTTACAAAAAAAAATAGTATAGCACATTATTTTTTGATTAAGATGCCAACTTACAGTTAGTTACTTGCATTTATGAACAGAAACATCTGTTTTAGTGATTATATACTATGCTTGATTAATTTCTGACTTCTCAGAGAAGTCCAGTTCGTACTGACATAAAATCAGTTGTTTCAAACAGTATATACCATAATATGAAGATAAAGGAGAATGTTTTTTTTTAAATTTACTTGGAATTACCACTCCAAGTTTCAGTGTAAGCCAGTAGCACCCTTGGTGTAAATTAGCCCTCCTCCACCAGGCCTAAGCACCATGGATTATTTCTTTGAATGCAAAAGCTACACCCAATAACTTGGCTAACATATCATATTAGCCTGCTGTCACTGCATACAAGCAGCTCTCGTTACTACTACCGTGCAGATGGAGTGTTTGTGATTAGACGTACAGGAATAATATTTCCAGTATCAAGAGAACGCAACCTTTACCAGTGGGAAAACACAAAGTGATGGTTTACCTTATTCTCCCAGTAAGTGGATGGATATCAGTTGAACCTCTTACAGTTTAAGTAGTTTTAAAATTGCTTAACATTTGCCTAAGCATGCACTGCTGGAAACTCTGACACAGCCTCCAGTGGCTTCCATCACCAGTGATGTGGCAGTTTTTGTCTTGGTTAACAAAAATACAATCCTATACCGTATACCCCAGTGAAATGTCAGGAATTCAGCATGCAAAAGGCTATGAAACCTGTTCCCCAAACTGAAGGATTTATTTATTTATTTTTGCTATGTTATGTTTCAGATCTCCAGTCATGTCAAGGCCATCGATGCCATCTATCAGGGCACAGACTTCATGGGCATTCGTAACATCAGTTTTATGGTGAAAAGGATCCGGGTGAGTCTAGTGCAGATCAGCTGGTTTTAAGTTTTAGGTTTGGTCACAGTCTTCCCTCTGAACCAGCTGTCACCTTTCTTCACAGATAAACACCACCAGTGATGAGAGAGACAGGACCAACCCATTCCGCTTTGCCAACATTGGGGTGGAGAAGTTTTTGGAGCTGAACTCTGAGCAGAACCACGACGACTACTGCTTGGCTTATGTTTTCACTGACAGAGATTTTGACGATGGGGTGTTGGGTTTGGCCTGGGTGGGAGCCCCCTCAGGTACTAATTATTTCTTGTGACAAGCAAACAGACTTGTGTCCTGTTTTTAATCCTTCTGTGTAAAGTAAAGTGGGATATTGTCACATCGTCCATCTGTCCATCCATCTATCTCATCCATGAGGGTTTCCCTTTTCTGATCTATAGACTCCAAAACCACAAGGAGTTGAGTCATGAAATTTGGCATGTGTTTGTCACTCTTCAGAGATCTGTAATACAATATTCATATTCCTGGATGTTTAGTACCCTTTGTACGCTTCGGCTGGATTTATCTGAAGTGGAGAATAAACAACATGAAGGATTTCATGCTGCTAATGCTATGATAATATAAACTAATGATATGCAGCCTGTTTCTTATGCCTGATTGGCTAAGCCTAATCATGTGATCATATCGTGCCATGTGATTGGCACAATAAATTTAAAATTGTTTTGATTTAATGAGTATTGTTAATATTGAAAACATATTTTTGCTGGATTATGTATTACATCTTTACTAACCCAGGGGTGACTAAAATTACTTGGATAAAATTTTAGAGCAAGGCCTCCAAATTGGGGCAAAATAATTTTGCAGGAGGTAATAAGCTGTCTGCTGAAGGGTTTTCTATTATGAAAATTGGCTGTAACGTTATCCTGACTTATACATTCATTTTATATTTTCATTACTAATGGGAGGATATCCCCGTTGGCGGTGGGTCTCGTTATGAAAAGATATGAAAACATCAGTTTTTCACCACACATCACGTCCCTTAGCGCAAATTTGTGCTAGCAATTGTAGACTGCTTGAACTGCATCAAACATAAACATCTTTTGTTTAAAGCTGTTGCCATATATTTGTTGTGCTGTGTTGCAGAGATGTTTCTACTCTATATTGCAGTTATTTTGAGTTTTTATTTGAAAACACTGCAGTTAGATTGTAAATTTGATGTAGGGAATTGGGGATCTTCTCCCAGTAAGGACAAAGAAATTTGACTTCAGCATATTCTGTGAACATGATGATGAATTATGCCTCATTTTATTTATTTGAATAAGTGTTGTTAAATGAATCACATTCACTCTCTTCATTGAGCTAAATCCTTCCATATTTTGTTTGTTACAAATTGTGCTTTTCCTTCTCAGGGAGCTCTGGGGGCATCTGTGAAAAAAGCAAGCTGTACTCAGATGGAAAAAAGAAATCTCTCAACACTGGTATAATCACTGTACAGAACTATGCCTCCCACGTACCTCCGAAAGTCTCCCATATCACTTTCGCACATGAAGTAGGGCACAACTTTGGCTCCCCGGTGAGTTGCCTAGATGTGTCGCATTTATGCAGGGTGAGAAGGAATTTATGATGCCTGTACACTTTGTCCCTTCTTCCTTTTAATCTTTGATTTTCTTTTTCTTCCTCACTGCCAGCATGACTCTGGATCTGAGTGCACACCCGGGGAATCCAAAAGCCAAGACAAGAAGGAGAAGGGCAATTATATCATGTATGCGAGAGCTACATCGGGAGACAAGCTCAACAACAATAAGTTCTCCCTCTGCAGCGTTCGCAACATCAGCCAGGTGCTGGACAAAAAGAGGAACAACTGTTTTGTTGGTACGTTTTATGGTTTTTGTTGTATCTTGATCTTTACTTCAGGGTGTTTTTTAAAAATTTTTTATTGTTGTTTTTTTTTTTTTTTTAAATTTCAGACCAGAATATTCTTCTGCTTTTCCTGTCCCCTGCACTGTTGAGTGTGGAATATTTTTTTTACTCCAAAGTCTTAATTAGTGAAATAATTCGGGCAACCTGAGAGGTTTTTGGCTACTATCAGCTTTGAAAAGTTGGCATTAGTCCAGGATATTTTTGTACAGTATTTGGCAGACTGTGGAAGTATCCCTTGTCATCTTTTTATTTGTGTGTGTGTGTGTGTGTGTGTGTGTGTGTGTGTGTGTGTGTGTGTGGGTTGGGGGGGGGGTACCAGTTTTACTCTTTTGAGTCAGAACAGCAAAATGATGCTTTAAGTCACGCGATTACTTCACCATGTGATGGCATGTCTTTCGGTTTTGCACATGCTGTTTGAAATGACGTGCGTCTTGACTGCGTTGATATGACTGAAAAATGCTTCAGGTTTTCTGAAATTGTCCTGGTGCACCCACAGTGCCTGATATTCTGCTTTTTTTTTCTTTTTTTTTTAAACCAACAAACCGACAGTCTTTGGCTTTATGCATTTGGCTCTTTCAAGAGTTCCTTTCTATTTTTCAGTACTTTGTTTTTTGGCTGCTATTGCAGCAACTAATTCCCTTCAGCACAGTATTCAAGCTTTTTTGTGTGTGTGTTCGTGTGTATGTGTGTGTTCGTGTGCGTGTATGTGTGCGTGTGTCTGTGTCCTGTCTCAGAATGGGACTTTCGGGGATGACTACACATCATCGTCAGTATGATTTGTGCATACAGTGCATTTTTCTGACAGTTAAACAATCAAAAATCTCTATGACGTTTTGTAAAAAGCTGTGTTGACTGTGACTATGTAAAAAGCAACAAAAAGTCTGCAATCCAGGGAAACCCCTGATATTGGTTTGATTTTTGCAATGAGATGCTTTTAATAATAAATGTCTGATTTCTGTTAAAAGTCTGAACTTGCTCCACAAAAGGTTCGACATATTATTCCCATTTTTGTGACCCTGACTGTTTTAACCTGTTTGAAAACAGAGTCGGGCCAGCCCATCTGTGGCAATGGTATGGTGGAGCCTGGTGAGGAGTGTGATTGTGGCTACAGTGATCAGTGCAGGGACCAGTGCTGCTATGATGCCAACCAGCCTGACAACAAGAAGTGCAAATTAAAGCCCAACAAAGTCTGCAGGTAGATATTTTAAGTTTGACCATTTTTAATATATCTTTCTCTTGTAAGGAGTCTTTTAACACTTTCCTCTTTCCCCACCAGCCCCAGCCAGGGTCCTTGTTGTACATCTGAGTGCACTTACAAGGGTCGTAATGAGAAATGCAGAGAAGAGTCAGAGTGCGCTCACCAGGGCATGTGTAACGGAGTCAGTGCCCAGTGCCCCACATCGGAGCCGAAGGCCAACTTCACCGCCTGCCACGGAGAAACCCAAGTCTGCCTCAACGGGGTGAGTGGCTGAAGACATCACACCTTGAAGAACTGGTTGTCATAGCAACACTATATTCATACCAGCGAGTGTCTGATCTCGCCTGTCCTCATGCTCCTCCTCCGCAGGGCTGCTCCGGCTCCATCTGTGAGAAGTATGGGCTCGAGGCGTGTACCTGTGCCAGCCAAGATGGCAAGGATGAGACTGAGCTTTGCCACGTGTGCTGCATGGAGAAGAGTGAGTCACTTACCCTTTTCACACCTTTTATAAGTGAGCTCTTTCTTTTTAAAAATATAAGGTTGAGTTTCATTTTTGTCGTTTGAATTGGATTTGACACTCTCCCCAGTGAATCCCAACACGTGCAGCAGCACAGGATCAGAGCGTCTGGCTCGTTTCTTCAATAAAAAAGTCACCACGCTGCCAGCTGGCTCGCCTTGCAATGACTTTAAGGGCTACTGCGACGTGTTCATGAAGTGCCGGCTGGTGGACGCAGATGGGCCTCTTGCCAGACTAAAGAAGGCCATCTTTAACCCTGAGCTGTATGAGAACATTGCAGAGTGGATTGTGGTATGTGCGGACATCATGATTGTGAATGATTAATTAGAATGAGGTGTTTTTGTATTTGATTGGGGTTGATTTGTGCTTCATTTTTGTCCCAGGCTCACTGGTGGGCAGTGCTGTTGATGGGTATCGCTCTCATCATGCTGATGGCTGGTTTCATTAAGATTTGTAGTGTCCATACACCGAGCAGCAACCCCAAACTTCCCCCTCCAAAACCACTTCCAGGTGAGTCCAGAAGACTACATAGACTTCATCTAATGAGAGTGTTTAGCTTTTATATATTTTTACAAATAATTTTCAAATAATTTAACTGACAACTTAGAGGTTTTAAGTCACATGTCAGCAGTTAACTTCCAAACCACCTTTAAAGTTAGCTTTTTTGAATTGTGATATTCAGTGGTGTTTTTCCTCTTTTAATATAGTTTCTTTTTTAAATGGGTCAGACCACTGAGAGAAAGCTCTCTTTTACAAGGACACTCTAATTACAGTAAATGTAAAACCTACTTTCAGCTGCTCCTTTATTCACTATTCACCACAGCAGGTAGCTCCACATTTTTGATTTGGCAGATTTTTATGCCGGATGCCCTTCCTGACACAACCTCAAAGGGATTTGTCTCTCCTCCTGGGACTGAACTGGGTATCTTTCACTTGTTAGGTGTAAACCACTATGCTATGGGGACATAAAATCAATAAACAATACACATATATTAAGATTATATGTTATTAGACTGTTAAGTGTGATCAGTCATGCAGTGGAAAAAGCTCAAATTAATATGATCATTTGCAATCTTTATTAAGGATTAATACAGTCAGTTTTGGGAAAACCATTTCCTGAAAGCACTTGCAGATTTTAACCGTGAGCATTGACTCTGAGCTCTTAAAGCAAATCCAAATTCAACTCAGTTTGAGTTTGGGATGTTTGCATAGGCTAAAACGCATCACATTAAACTGAACTGCCACGCTGTGTGCCTTATTAACCCTGCAGTCTTACACCAATGCCTGTGAGTGGGAGCAGTGTTATACAATTGATTTTTTTTTTTTTTTGAGTAGTTGATTAGTCTACAAGTCAGAAAATAGTTCAAAGTAGTGTAATGGACAAGGTTAGGTATTGTCAGTACAAATAACCACATGCTTTGTTAATCAAACAGTATTTTAAAAGTTGCTAAAGTGTGGTACTTGGTGCACATACAAACTACCTGATTAGGTTGCTGAGTGTTGCTAACATTAGCAGTTCAAACACATGCAGGATCTTCCATAAAATTGTTGACATCTGCAGTCAGAATGTGCTTATGCTTTGCTCCACTCGATTAGTAATACACAACCATGTTGTATGCATGTAGTTGTATGTAGCCTTACTCTTAAATACAGCCATTTATTTCCCAGATCAAAGTACATCAAAACGGTCCCGGTTAGTAGGACTGTCGTCTGTCTTCACTTTCCACCTTTTTAAGCTTGTTTACAGTTAGCTTCTATCTGCTGCAGCTGCAGCTAGTGGCAGCTAGATTCTTTACATCTTGGACAGAACAATTAACCGCTGACAGTAATAAAATCTGAGCGATTACCAGCTGGTTTTTCTGTCTGTCTGTGTGAACTCTCAGAGAGCGTGTGGGTGCGCTGCCTCCATCCTCCTGCTGTGTTCTGTATGTGAGAAGAAGCAGCTTTGGACAGTGTCTTGACTTGATTGTCAAGAGCAGAGGTTCTCAAAGCTTTGATGATCAGGAACCAGTTTAGGGATTGAACCCTACAGAGTACAAATGCACACAAACACTTTTAGTTAGTACTTGCATCATGCCCATTCATCAGATGTTTGCTTATGTTGTTTGTTTTTCAGATTTCTGTTTAAAGAAAGGTGTCTGATAGTTAAAATATTTTTGAGTACTAAAACATCTGAAAATTGTAACTGTCAAAATTAGATGTGTGTAACAACTTTCAATTATTTGTGTAACACCAGTGGGCCACTTCTTTAAAAACAATTATGAAAATATTTACACAAAAGGATAAAAAAAATAAAAAGAGAGACAGATTTGACAAACACCCTTCATGTTATGAGTGCTGATGTTCCATAGTTTGTGCACCAGAGGGCACTCTGCAACTTCCCTGTTGACAACACGTGTTTGGAACGCCACAAACACAACAAGCAGCTGATGGTTGCTGGGCAACTGTGGCTCAGGTGGTTGAGCGGTCAATCGGTGGATTGATCCCTGTCAGAGCTATCCTTCGGTCTGCATGTCGATAGACTCGGCGTGCTGAAGTATCCCTGGGCATGATGCTGAAGCCCAAGTTGCCCCTGATGCATCCACTGGCGTGTGTGAATGTTTGAAAGCACTGAGTTTTTGATAAAGCTTATAGTTAAATCAGGTGAGCCTGAACCAAACCTTAGTTATGCTGCAATAGGCTTAGACTGCTGGGGGGGGCTTCTTCTTCTTTATTCACCTCTTTTCCCATTCTCCACGTGTTTATACACAACGATTACATTTAATCATTAGTTATTATTAATCTCTAGCTTTTTTCCACAGTGTGTCTTTTGACCTGTCTCCCTCCCCTCACCCCCAGCTGGTCTCAGCAGCTGTCTGCCCTTCCCTGCAGAAAGGGAGTTTTTCCTTCCCACTGTCACCAAGACCTTGCTCAGAAGGTGTTGTCTGATTGTGAGGGTTTCTCTTTGGTATTGTAGGGGCTTGTCCTTACATTATAAAGTCCCATGAGACAACAGTGATTGTGATTTGGTGCTATGTAACTAATATTGAATTGAACCATCTGAGCAGAGTCAGACAGACCATAAATGAGTAAATGAATAACTGCACATAACAAATGTTAGGGAAATCTGTTTATGGCTTGTGTGAAGTATTGGCCAGTCTATCAAAATATTGGATTTTAAAATGACCAGATTTCCGTGTCAGTCTTAAAATCCTGTATCGGCTGGTCTCTAATAAACAGTTCCTAACATTTCTTAGGCCTGTTACCGGTCATAAACAAGAAAACACAGATATTCTAGAAATTTGTCAAAAACCTGTTTAAAACTAAAAATCATTGAATTCAGTGATTTTTAAAATTTTTTTATATACCCACATTTGAGCTGGCACACTGGACTTCTCTGAGAAGTCAGAAATGAATCAAGCAAGTAAATAACTGTAATGTAGCATCGTAATAAAAAAAAATTCTATTTTAGCATTAAAAATATAATTTAGAGTAAAGAGCTTGTGCATACTGGTTTATTCCCCATTACAGAAACTTAAAGCTAAGGGAGAAGAGCTACAACAAAAACAGTCATTTAGGACCAGACTTGTCTTTCCACAGGCTCTGTTAACTTTCTTTCCTCCAACAGGTACTTTGAAGAGACGACGAGCGCAGCAGCATGCCAGCTCTCAGGTGCAGCACCAGTCCCAGCACCCGCACGGCCACAGCGGACACGGTGGGCACGGCGGCCAGCGGCAGGCACAGAGGCAGCCTCAGCGGCAGGCACAGCCCCAGAGGCACCACCGTCAGCCCAGAGAGAACTATCAGATGGGCCAGATGAGACGCTGAGACCCTGCACCCAGCCCCCTGCTCCCCCCAATGCCTTGGCTCCTCCTTGTGCCTACAGAGGGAAACAAAAGCGTCACTCCATCCAAAGAAACGCCTGACATGGTTGTTAGTCATCATCATATCCTCCAACTACAGACAAAATAAGACACGTGAAAAAGAGAAAACACTATTCAGCAACTCTATTGGCTCTTTGTGGAGTGGCCTTGACCATCAGCCATTTCCACTGCAGTGCGATCTAGCATCTTTTTCCATCTTTTTTCTTTTTCTTTCTTTCTTTTCTTTTCTTTTCTTTTTTTTAAGGAGTGCCAAGGAGTTAAGGAATCATTTGTAGCTTTAGTACATTTTGTGATGTGTTTTTTTTTGTTTTGTTTTTTTTGGTGTGTGTGTGTGTTTTTTTTTCTTTTTCTATTGCAACGTCTTCTTGAGTGACAAGCTCGTGGCTGCTGGTGAATTGTGCTTTTCTTTTTCTTTTTTCCTCGTCTTTTTTTCTTTTCACCATTTTAGCCAGGAATGAGAGACACTCAGTGGGGATTTGCGGCACTTTTGTGATTTACACATGTCAAACGGCAAAAGACACAGGCTCCGGTCTCTCGTGCAGACAGTCTTCTGCATGTGATTGTAAATATTTAGTGTATCATAAGTGAAAAACTATTTCTTCTACTGTAAATGTGTAATTCTTCACTTTTTTTTCTTTTAATTTTTCGGTTAGTGCTCTCAGGATTCTTAACACATAAATGAAGGAATGACGGTTGCGATGAGTTCCTTGGACGCTGCCGTTGAGGATTTGATGCCATTAAGTTCTCTTCGCAGTCCAATCAGGTGGATCTCTCTCACTTTCATCACTAGGTTTTGATTTTTTTAAATTTTTTTTTTGGAACAACAAGGTCGCCATATCTCACATAATAGGCCCTGTCGGTTCAAGGTCCCTTTCTTTCATCTATTTTTTTATTTTTATTTTATTGTCTGGCTAACATCGTGTTTTCCCCATGTTGTATGACCAACTAGATGAGGTCACAAACCGAAGGAAAGATCGCCTAGTTTGCTACAACTGTTTCCTGTCTTTACTGATTTTTGGTTTTGATAATGAAGAATGAATAACCACTAACTGAAGCTGATGTTGATCCTGCCTGTTCAGATATGAAGATGAGGGACAGTGAAGGCTGCTGTGGCTTAGTGTAGAAGTGAGAGTGTATCATGTTGCAGAGTTAGATTACATGAGTGTGGAAATAAATTTTAAAAATGACAACAAAAAAAAAGAGATGAAATCATTCTATTATTCTTCAAATAACGAATCTAAGAGCTTTTCAGTGTGGGCATGCAGACACATTTACTAAATGTGATTTAATTTGACCGAGGTTTGTAATCTTTGTATGTCACTCAACACTATTTACTTTGAACAGCTGGAGCAAGCAGTGTAACGCAGCAGTGCTGTCACATTTATTCACTCACACATCCCTCAGTGTGGTCACCGCTTCCACAGGAAACAAGCTTCGGGGCAGATCTCACCCCAAGGACTGAATCCCCTTAAGAGCTCATGAGTGCAGGCCTCAGTCTGAGTTTTACACGAGTGTGCCATAAAACTTTTACAGAGCTGTGCACAGGCTTTAGAAAATCCAGGAAGCACCTGCAAAGTCTCCACTTTAAAAGAATGAGAGGAAGGCTGTATGTTTTTGGGAATGGGGGCTTTTTGTGTGGGATTGTTTGACCTCAGGTGTTTTCTTCCTCTCTTCACTGCACCAAAGGGGCATCTAGGAGAAATCCTAACACTTACTGGGATGATTTGGTAATGCAATCACGACACATTGTGCAGAATGCCGTCTTTTATTTACCATGTAGACATTTTGCCTAACAGGATGCTTCGACGTGTGGGTGGAAAGCACCAACGACACATTGCAGATTTTGCGTTACACGCTGTGGAAGGACTTTGTGTGTTCTGACTTCATTTTATCGTGGCATTACAGTTATACTTTAAATGCATGCGGTACTAATCACAAATAATATCTTGCAACACTGTCCCGATGGTCGTTCTAGCCACACGTGTGCTCTGGAGGGGACACGACCAAAATAATGACGTCTCACGGTTCCTTTCACGCGGCAGATGAATCGAACAGGTCGGCGGTTTTCTCTGTACAAAATGAAGCTCTTTTTAAATTTCATCTCCTGAGCCGCGTCACACCCGTCGGGCCCGGAGAATTTACCTGTAAACTTGTACAGTACTTCGAAAAATTTGCATTTCATTTGAAAATGAAAATTACATTTTTGATACATCGGTTTAATTTTTTGTATCCTAATTCCAGAGTAAGTTGTTCAAAGATGTTCATATGTGACAAACTTTCCTCTCTTCTAAGTTATTTATGTTCTTATATGTGCTAGTTGAACTGGAGTTTGCTTATGATACTTTTCTCCACCATCATCAATGGTTAAAAACAATTCAGTGTGATGGAGTTAATGTTACATTTCTCATTTTTGTCTTTGTTATCCTGTGGCATGGTTTGGGTAGAAGAGCTGAAGAATAATGCCTGTAAATTTACTTTCTTTTTAATTTCGTAGTCTTGGTAAAGTTTTTAGATAAACGTGCACTGAAAATGTCCAAATTGAGTTGAAATGTTGTAGGTGATGTAGGCCGAAAGAACACAAGATTAAAAAGTAATACTACTGTCTGATTTTAATGTTCACTGTGTTTTATACAGTATCGGAAATTTTTGTTCACTTTGAACATTTTTACTAAAAAAAAATAAATTTCAAATTGTATTGTGCAAAGAGATGTAATTTTTGGAGTACTTGAAATGCATTAATTAAAAGACTCGTTCAAAATAAAATAGACCCCTGTTTACTGTCTGTAGTGTGTGTGCACTGGCTTTTTCTCTCCATGTGAGGCAGTCTGTACTGAGGTCTGTGCAGCCAGATGTTTAAAGGGCCACTCCCCCTGATTTAACGTATGAACGTCGTTTACATTGGGCTTGACACTTGAAATAAATGGAAAGCTTGCATTACATTCTGGTGTTGTGGTGTTTGAAAGATGCTGGTGTTATTCATACAGGGTGGCTTTTGGAAAACATGCTGTTAAGCTGCGTTCAAGGAAATATATGACGGTGTACATCGTGGATGTACAGCTGACAAATCTGCAGAGACTGTGTGATGCTACTATGTCACTGTGGACCAGGAAGGTTTCCAGCACCTTGGAATTGCATTGTTATGCAGCTCAGTACCACAGAATGATATTAATTAATCATACAACTTAACAAAGACATCCTGGATATATGCATAATAATATTGCCTAAACTGAGCATCCTGCTATTTTTTTCCCCTTCATCTTTTTAATTCAGCACTGTAAAAAAGTTTTTAGAAAGGATCTTAGTATGCATGTACCACTGTATATTCAGGTGATCTGATCAGGAGGATGACAGAATGAGAAAACGTATGTGTGATCTGCCTTCAGTGGCACATTTCAATTTGAATTTATCAGCACACGTGATTAAAACAATGCAGTGCTGCTGGAGTGAACCTTATTTACTGTGATGAATGCAGTGGAGGGACGTCCACAGCAGAGGGAGCAGCTGCTCCTGATCAATATGCTGGTTCTGCAGGTTTTGAAGCAGCCTCTGAGTCACCAGCATCTGCACTACAGAGACGCAGACAGCTTCACATATGTTTTGTTTTCAGGAGCTCACACACTGTAGCAGTCACTAACACCTGTTGTTGTCTGGTCTCAGATATCCTAATATTTATTTGAATAAATATGTTGGAAGGAAATGCAGGTGATCAAATGCTTTTATTCTGTCTCAGCCACGTGACCACTCATGTCTTCCACATGTATGTTAAACACTATTATTTATTGCCTATACTTACTGATCATATTGCCCCATGAGTGCATTTAGTGATGTAACAACCACATCAAAATGTAAGTCAAATCCAGGGAGGATGCATTTGCACATGCAGTGGAATGTGGCCTGGTATTGATTTTCAGTGCGGATCCTCAGCTGCAGTCGTGCTGGTTGTGAACAGGATTTTATTAAATCGAGGAACAAGCAGACGTGCTCACAACAAGAGATGAGGTTCAATATTTTCTGGAAAAAGCAGACAGAGAGTTATATTCCAGTAAGTTTACACTGGTGATTGATTGTACTAACACAGAGGATATCATCAATATTCTGTATTTACTGTTCCAGCTCTCTACAAGGAGCTGATGTCACAGCTGATCAGCAAGCAGTGTGCCTTTTGTTTCTCCCTGCAGTGACTGACTGATTGTCACAGTGGACTGAGTGACTTTTAGCTCCTGCTCACTGTGAAGACTGCAGCACAAACAAAGAACATGGACTAGATGCATGGAAACGATGCTTATTTCATTATCCAGTGATCTGAGGAGTTTCAGTGCTCCCACATTCAGTCAGTCTGAGGAGTTTAGTCAGACATTACTGTCGATGCTGCTATTCTGAGGAAAAGGTTTCACTCAAGCAGCACAGCCAGCACATCAACATCATTCAAGAAAGAGTCACATGCACCTACACACGTATCTTCATGGAGCCACCAGTCAGTCTACAAAGTGCCCACTGTGCTCTGTATATGTAGTTGGTCCCCAGCTTAGTATAAGATAAACTTGCCCTGCAGCTCTCCTCTTCAGTCGTTATATATCTGTACATTAAAAGTATGTGATGCAGTTGGCCCCTCGATTGATGCAGCGTCACTGTTACAACTGCTTTCTCACTCTTCATCTTCTTCATAGCTGCCCTTACTTCCTCCTTACTAATCCTCTAGAAAATAATATACAATATGAAATTTTCACAAGCATGAAATTTAAAATCTAAAGTGCAAACTAGTTGGATTCTTCAGTGAAGCAGTGGTAGTAGAAGTAAGTCTTTTTGTTCTCCCAGTTTGATATTTGTATATTTAGAGGGACAAGGAGTAGATGTGCTTTTAGAAACTGGAGTTCACTGTGCGTTATTACATTTCTTGTAAATTTGCGCTGTTATCCTTGTTTTAACTCAAAGGTAAAAATCTGCCAGATAAAGCATTAAGGAAAATGCTCACTTTGCTTCATCATTTCGTCGTGTGTAACTGCTTTCACCTTTTACATAGTCAATTCTGCAGCACCTGAGCTTCCCGATGGAAGCCAAATCAGACAACCCACTGAGTCCCAGCTCCTTCATCTGTGCGAGGACATTAACTGGAGTGATGAGCTTCTACAGGAAACACTTCACAGAATAATGCTCTGAGCCGACACCATGAGGCGTCATCATCCTCTGCACTCCTGAAAGCTAAACACAAATGAGCCATCTCTTATTTTTGCAGGCGTCTCCTGTTACTGTCTTCTTTTACTTTATCACTCAGGCCTATGCAGCAATTTACAGAATGTATGTGCATGTATGAGAACATTTACATTAAGCAACCGCCTCACTGCATTTTAGGTGATGTGCAGCTTTCTGCGCCAAATGCAGTAGTGTGATTAAGGGAGATAACTCAGCAGAAGTTGAAACTTGTAGAAACTTTAATGCAGACAAACAAAAGTGAGTAAAAGACTTTTGCAAAAAGTCAGAACATAAAGCTTAAAGATAATTACGCGTGTGTCACGACAACCACAGAGGGAAAAAAAATCTAAAAGGAGGCTTGCATACATGCATAACTTTTACTCTATTCTTTGGTACGTGCAAAAAAAAGGAGACTGTTTTTTGTATGTACAAAACAGTATTTACAACACATATATGCCAGTAATGTTTATGTAATGATCTGAAATACATGGGAGTGAGATTTTTATGAGTTTATGAAGCATAAAAAAAAAAAAATTAGATTTCAGAGCAGACAACCCAGCGTTGGTTTTTCTGTGTTTCTACCCACAATACAGACCAAAACACTAACTGTGGTGCAGCTTCAGTTTTTTTCACAACGTTTCCAAATCTATATTATTTTAGTTAGACCCATGGAGGTCTTTTGTCTCTGCAAAGCGTGAAGTCAATCAGAAGTGTAACTACAGCCTATCCAGCTACCAATGACATCACACTGACACATGGAGCCTGTCCTTACAGATGGAAGCTGTGCTGGGTGTTCTTCATCTGACTGACGGTAAAAACCGTTCGGTCCTGAAGGTTAATGTCTTTTTTTTAACTCATCGTGATCATCTCATATTTGTCCTTCAGACTGCTGTCCTCGTCCTCTTCATCTTCCTCGTCCTCGTCCTCTTCCTCCTGGGGCTTCTCGTGCTCGACGTGGGGGTGGTGCAGCTCGATGAACAGGTAGTAGATGACGGCTGCTATCACTCCCCCCACCATCGGTCCCGCCACTGGGATCCACCACCAGTTGTCTGCGGTGCTGCGAGCGCGAGCAGAGAAATGGACACGGGACGAATGAGTCAAAAACATCACTGAGGGAAAAGAGGAGGCTGTAGATCACTGGTGCCTTCACGGGATCATGCACACAACATCGATTGCATCTGTCAAGTGCATGTGACATTATGTAACACGTGTCACACGTGTCACTATGCTATGCAATAAAAATCTCAATCAAGGATTTGAAGACCGCGAGGTAGATATATCTGTATTTTCCATTTCAATAATTTACAATGCAGAATGTAACCACATGATGACTAAATTATTTTACCAGTCAATCAATCAAATAAAGTAAATAAAAAAAGACTACATATGTCCACATTTAACATATTATGCATGCCATCCAAAGTCTAACACAAAAATATTGGCATTTGTATATATAGATTAATTATATTCCCTTTATAAATTAAATATTTCACACCTAAGCCATTTTTAAAATAATACCATGTTTAGACTCTTTCAGCTAGTGGCCAAACGGCCCATTCTCCGTGTACCTGAAGACCTCCATCCCCCACTCCTGCCACAGCTGTGAACAATCTGGGCCCCAGGTCTCTGGCAGGGTTCAGGGGATAGCCACAGTTCAGTCCCATGGACACGCCAATGGCCATGATGATCAGGCCAATGGCCAGTGGCTCGACACCTTTAGGAGCTCCAATGTTTCCACCGTCGATGATGGCGAGAATACACAAAACCAGCATACCTGTTCCCACCACCTTCAAGAGAGGAACAGCAAGTCTTTGATTAATGGGTGTGTATGGGATTGACAAACACTGGTAACTTCCCAATTGCAATGATAAATTGCTGTTTTGTGTCATCTCATTTTGTTGAGGGATCTTTGTGCAATTCTAACTTTTAGCTTCCTATCACTGCTGCCTACAGCCATTTGTTTGCTTCACAGTCATGTTATATGCCATCATGTGACTGTATTCCTACATATATTATATTTTGAAATAAAAACTAACATCTGGATACAAATAAGTGTAGAGTTAATGTGTGTAGTTTTCTGATTGTATTGGGTACATTTGAATCCCATTTGTGACATTTTAACTCACTGAGTTTCTACTATTCATTTTGACTGGATTAGTAGAACAAACAGTCCAAACTTAATTGTTCAAATCTAAGGTTTACTTCTACCAATTATTCAAACAGGGACAGCAAAGCGTATCGACCTCTAAGCACCACTTTTACACAGAAATGAAAAAAATTAGCATTTGAGTCGGCAAATTCCCGCTGAGCAGACTTATCTCAGCAGTTTGCCTGGTGCAGTTTCCACCATTGTTGGACACACGAGCAGATGTGCTATTTTTGGATTGATGCGCCAAATAAACTGTCTGGAAATGGCGTTAAGTAAATGTGACCTTCTGGCAAGTGCCAGGAAATGGATCATCAGGGCCAAAACTGAGCTGAAAAGGGGGTGTTCTCAGACTAAATGGGGCAATCAATTCTGCATTAGCCACATTTACCAGACATTACAGTATTTAGAAGCAGAAAGAGAGTGGAGGTCAATGGGTCACTGTGACGAGAGCTCGCCTGATCAATGAAGCCGCCAAGGACTGACAGGTGTCTTGCGGGGTATGAGGCGAAAATGTGGCCCGTTGCATTAATTCCCGTCACTGACAGAATCCCACTGGTGAAGTCCATGAAGGCGTCTGTGAGGAGCACAGAGAAATCTGATATAACTGTGACTGTCAGTCACATGGATCCATTTCAATATTGTGCAGACAAACACAGCGTTAAAATATTCTGACTATGACAGCTCAGAGTTGTACACATGATCCCTTCTTCACCTAACACTCGTTATGGCTTTATATACATATGTAAAGAAGGCTTCACCATAGTATAATCCAAAGACAGCAGCAGCTCCTGCAAAAGCACCAAGAAACTGTGCGATGACATAGAAGGGAAACTTCCAGATCTTCAGTTTGCCCAAAATTACCATGGCCAGAGACACAGCAGGATTCACATGGCCCCCTGGGAGAGAGGACAAAGCACAGAGTAAAAGAGGGGTGCAGTGTGTGTGTGTGTGTGGGGGGGGGGGGTTGGGGTGGCTGGCATAATATCCTCTCCATCATTAGTGAGGCTGTCACATTTACGAGAGGCAGCAGAAGGGGAGCAGCCCCCAGGGCGGGCTGGGGTTTTTATTAGAGACAGAATAAAGGTCACTACCTCAGAAAAAAAGATGTGGCATTATTCTGTTATTATTTTTAATGCAATTATATCAGAAATCTGCCTGTTATATCTCTTTGTGAAACACTGATTTGATTCAGCCTCTGCTCAGATGAAGTAGGCATTCTCACCGGGACTCTGCTGTGGACAGATGACTGTAGCCTCTGATCAATGGAGTTTGCAGGACATTTAGTGCCCAGGGTTATGTACGACCCCAGAGAGGCTGTGTTAATAAATCAATGGTCAGTACACATTTGGTGGCTGTGGACAGACAACTGGCACGTTCCTGCTGACACCAGTGCTGGGGGGAGGTGGCACATGGCTGGACAGGAAGCCATAAAGGTTTAATACTACAAGCTGCAAGCCTCATGAGTAACAATGCGTTCATTACAGCACGTAAAAGAGAGCTGTGTCAGATTGTTTTATATGTTCTGGCTGAGATGGTTTGTGTTAAATACAAATTAACAGGTCAAAAAAGAGCACTAAACAGTAGATTGTATGTCGGCAAAGCAGCAAACTCTAAACAACTATAATATTAAAGCTTTTTTGCATCACTTTTTCCACAAGAGTGTGGGAAATAATTAGCTCTACTGGACATGCATTTGGTTTAAAGAACTGCAGTTAAGCAGAGCTAATGGGGGTTTGCATGTGAGGTCAATTTTAGTCCTGTGGAAATAATGAGTTAACTGCATAAAAGCATCATTAAAAGTCACATTTACCTGACACTCCACCGGCCACATACACTGCCATCATCAGGCCTACAGAGAAGCCGATGTGGACGGTGAGGGGCTCGCCCAGGGTGCTTCGACTGAGGACAGTCTGAGCGACTGAGCCGCAGCCAAACAGCTGCCAAAAGGAAAGGAAAAGCATCATACAGAGCATCTGAACATCAGCTGAAATAATTGTGTGAACCTTTAAAATGAATAGATTGCACAATGTGGCACTACAGCAAACATTTTAATTTCTGAGAAAAAAAATACAAGTTTCTATTCTGAAAATTTTTTTTTTTTTACTTACGACCAAGACAAATGTTCCCAGGAATTCTGCAAGGAATTCCTTGAATATTCCATGTTTCAGAGCACAGTGTTGCCTCATGCTTCTCTTGTTTTGTACTTCCATGTATCACTGTGCCAACAGATGTCAAAAGCGTCCAGCAGTTTAAATCTCTGAAGCTCATCAGTCACATCTCCACCTCCGCACCAAGTCAGCCATTTAGGACAGACCATTGATCCATTCGTACAACTATCACTCTTGTTCTCAGCTTCATTGGCACAGAGTTTCATAGATGAGGGTGACTGACAGGTTAATTTAAACAGAATTTTCTCTGTTTGTAACGGTCAGAGTCAGACTCTCAGACAGAAATATCACATATTTATTTCAGTGTCTGGAAGTGTATATACACTGGTGAATGTTGAAAAAGCATTTTAATACATTTACTTATTAGTTTAGGAATGTGTGGTTCACATCACTTTAATTAATAAAGCAACAGAATAAATTAGAGATTAAGAAGAATCAATAGTTGGCCTGATGTGTTGACAGAAAATGCAGTTATAAATATTGCCACAAGAGGTCAGCCTTGGAAAGGTGCCATACATCTCAAACTGGAAGTCACACCTCACCTGAGTTGTTAATGAAATTATATTCAATCGTGATATGTTCACAGAAACGTTAAAGTCCATTTTTAATGAATTTGAATCACAAGTCAGTCAGATCCAAGGTCGTCCATGTCGTTGGCATCATCTTCTGCACCCTTCACGAGGGGAGGAGATTTCTTCTTCCGCCTGTTAAAGCAAAAACAAATGACTGGTATTATACAGATTTAGTGTGGCAGTAAATTAAAGACAGAAAGCGATGGATCACCTCATCTCAATCCGCACGGCACTCAGTTGGCCGTGAAGCTGCTCGTTGGTCTCCATCTGCTCATCCAGTTCTCTCTGCAACTTCTTTTTAGAGTGCTCCAGACGCTCGATCTCCTCCTCTGCCTCGTCCATCTGCCTCTTCGCCATCTTCAGCCTCTGAGTCAGCTGCAGAGTTCACAAAAATGAGATAAAGAATCATGAGTCCAGTCTGTACTTCTTAACAAGGTTTTATTAATGGTTAAAGATGTATGGACCTGGTCTGTCTGACTCTGCAGGTTAACGCGCTCTTCATCTGCCTGCATCTTCATTTCCTTCACCTTGCGCTCCAGCCTGCGGTTCACTTGTTGCAGGTTGTTGTTGTCCCTGAGAGCAAAAGCAACAAAAGATCATGTCTCTGTTTTTTTCAGGCCTTCTCTAACTTAACACCCTCCTGGTGTGCGGACCAGGGATGATGTCTCTTACAACCATGTGATGAATCCACTCGAGAGCTCCTCCTAAGACTCTGAGTGTTTTCTTATCGTGCACCAATCCATCCTAACTCAGTAAGTATGAATGTCTACAGCTGATGAGGAATTGTTAATGTGTTACTGTGGGTTGTACTCACTTCTCTTCTCCTTGCAACCTCTCCTCCAGTTCCTGGATACGGATGTTAAGTTTGGAGACGAGTGAGTCCTGGTTGCTCTTCTGTGAACCTTCCAGATGAGCCACTCTGCTCTTAAGATCTTTATTCTGACAGAGGAAATATAATGAACAATTTGAGTTTTTAAATCTGTAATAGGAACATGAAGCATTACATTTTTGTAAGCATAAGTGCTCAAGCTTATTATTCTATTGATCCACAGGTGGAATTAATAGTTTATTAAACAAAGTCGATTTTAAAATTACAGCGTTGCAAAAAGAAGGAAACACATTCTCACGGTTGTTAACCCTCAAGGATGTAAACAATACAGTTGCTGTTGTGAGTAATGCTGCTAAGTAAGCTGAAACTTTTTCGATCTATACAAGAAAAACCTGCAGGGCTTCTTCACACAGGTTTCCCCTAACACTCAGACATTAGTACTGATAACTGTTCTCTTAAAAGTTGAATGTCCTGCTGATTTTATTGTGATTATTTTTTAAAGCACAAATGACCGGTTTGACCAGTCCACAAGCTAACAGGTGCTCTAACATGGTGTAAAAATCACAACTCTAATCTCTTCAACAATGGTCTCTTGCATCACGTTAAGGCCACCTTAAGACTTTTTGGGCCAGAAATTATTTGACTCTGTCTTGTTGTCTGGTGTTGCCAGGTGAGAGGTTAGGGATCATTACCTGCCTCTCCAGGCTTATCTTATCACACTCCAGATCCTGCCTGACTGATCTCTCCTGCATCAGTTCATTCCTCATCTGATCCATCTGTTAATGCAGAGAGAAACATTGTTTCCATTATACATTATAAATACATAGCATAACATAATTAACAAAGCTAGGACATGTGTACAATGAACTGCTAACCTATAGTTTGTGCTTCATATTTATTCCCTTAAAGTGGACCTACACTCCTTATTCTCATCATATACTGTTAAAATGGTGGATGCTTACACTCCTGTAAAAAGAAAGTTTTCACAGGAGTCTGCAGTGCTGTGAAAAATAAGAACACCCCATGATTCAGTAGCTTATAGAACCACCTTTATCAGCAATAACTTGACGTAAGCTTTTACTGTACGACTTTATCGGGCTCTCACATCGTTGAGGAGGAATTTTGGCCCATTCTGCTTTACAAAGTTCCTTCAGTTCATTGAGGTCTGCAGGCATTTGTTTATGCACTGCTCTCTTACGGTTCTGCCACAGCATTTCTATCAGGTTTAAGTCTGGACTTTGACTGAACCATTGCAGCACCTTGATTCTTTTCTTTCTGAGGCATTGTGTTGGAGTTTTGCTGCTGTGCTTTGGATCACTGTCCTGTCAGACAACCCAATTTGGACCAAGCTTTAACTGTCGGCAGACGGCCTCACATTTGACTCTAGAATACTTTGGTATACAGAGGAGTTCACATTGACTCAATGGCTGCAAGGTGCCCAGGTCCTGTGGCTGCCAAACAAGCTCAAATCATCACCCCTCTACCACCATCTAATTGTGCCATCATGAACTTGAGGCTTGTAGAGTCTGAGCTGTAGCTCTTGGGTTTTTTGCAGTTTCTCTGCAAAATGGTCTAACGTTGGGGTGAATTTACATGGAGGGTCACTCCTGGGAAGATTTTTGTGTTAAGTTAGCACACACCTGAATGCTCCAGACCAGAAACTGCCAAAACTTCTACTTTTATAGAGGTGCTCACACTTGCTGATGATAAATTAATCAATTTAATTAATTATTGTGAAAGCAATAAAAGTGTATTTAGTTTTTCACAGTGCTGAACAGACTCCTGTGAAAACTTTTTTTATTTGGCTGTATATTAAACATGTGCAAAGTTATAAATAATGAGGTTGGTTTATCTGCAAATAATCCCCGTGAGCCAAAGGTTCAGGCTCCAGACTGCTCTAAACACTTGTTTTAAGACAATTTATTCACTGTTGGCTCAGTATGATGTCAAACTGATGGGATATCCTTGAGACACAAAGACATCTTAGATACACAGAGCTGGCTGTGAGTACAGAACCCCCACCCTCTTACTGTTTAAACCTTTTGTTTGTGGGTGGCAGCCAATTCGAAGAATGTTGGCTTAAAGAGAGGGGTAAGGGAGCTGGTTTCAGACTAAGTATAAACTGCAGGGTGGCACCAAGGCCCAGTGTAAGATAAATCAACTTCAAATAATGCAAATATATATATATATATATATATATATATATATATATATATATATATATATATATATATATATATATATATATATATATATATATATATATATATATATATATATATATATATATATATATATATATATATATATAAAAATAGGAACCATGAAGAGGCCAGACTGACCAGCCTATGCACCGCCTGGATTGCACTGAGTTAAACTGCAGGAATGTCTTAAAGACATAAAGGCCTGGATGACCTCTAATTTCCTGCTTCTAAATTCAGATAAAACTGAAGTTCTTGTACTCGGCCCCACAAATCTTAGAAATATGTCAAACCAGATACATGTTCTGGATGGCATTACTTTGGCCTCCAGTAACACTGTGAGAAATTTTGGAGTCATTTTTGACCAGGATATATGCACATATTAAAGAAATATGTAGGACCGCTTTTTTACATTTGCGCTATATTTCTAAAATTAGAAACATCCTTTCTCAGATTGATGCTGAAAACCAAATTCATGCATTTATTACTTCTAGGCTGTACTACTGTAATTCATTATTTTCAGGCTGTCCTAAAAGCTCCCTGAAAAGCCTTCAGTTGATTCAAAATGCTGCAGCTAGAGTACTGAGAGGGACTAGAAAGAGAGAGCATATTTCTCCCATACTGGCTTCTCTTCATTGGCTCCCTGTTAAATCTAGAATATAATTTCTCTATTTTTAAGATTAGGCTTAAAACTTTCCTTTATGATCAAGCTTATAATTA
Organism: Pterophyllum scalare; assembly: GCA_024447675.2. NCBI lineage: Eukaryota > Metazoa > Chordata > Actinopteri > Cichliformes > Cichlidae > Pterophyllum > Pterophyllum scalare. The sequence continues at coordinate 10,921 of JAMQGT020004116.1, read as the reverse complement.
GGGCTAGATCAGGTGACCCTGAACCACCCCTTAGTTATGCTGCTATAGGCCTAGGCTGCTGGGGGGGTTCCCATAATGCACTGTTTCTTTTCATTCACCTTATTTACTTTGTTTATACTACACTCTGTATTTAATTATTAATTATTATTAATCTCTGGCTCTCTTCCACAGCATGTCTTTTGTCCTGTCTCTCTCCCCTCAGCCCCAACCGGTCGTGGCAGATGACTGCCCCTCCCTAAGCCTGGTTCTGCCGGAGGTTTCTTCCTGTTAAAAGGGAGTTTTTCCTTCCCGCTGTCGCCAAATGCTTGCTCATAGGGGGTTGTTTTGACTGTTTTTGTTTTCTCTGTATTAATGTAGGGTCTTTACCCACAATACAAAGCACCTGTGACTGTTGTGGTTTGGCATTATATAAATACAATTGAATTGAACTGAATTGACTACAAGAAAACCTATGACTCAATGCTGCACACATGGATCCTGGCATGCCTAGAACTGTACAAGATGAACAGGATCCCAAGAGTCTTCATCAGGAACTCAATGGGAATGTGAAGAACAACACTAGAGGCAAACTTCAAGCCAATTTCATATGTCACCATCAAGTGCAGGATTTACCAAGGAGATGATCTGTCCCCACTACTGTTCTGCATAGGCCTGAACCCCCTCAGCCCAGATCATCAACAAGACTGGATACGGACACTGTCTGGAGCAAACATCAGCCACCTCCTCTACATGGATGACATCAAGCTGTATATCAGGAGTGAACGAGACATTGATTCACTGATCTGCTCCACTAGAATCTACAGCAATGACATTGGAAGTCATTCAGACTCAAGAACTGTAGTCAGATGGTAACAAAGAGAGGGAAGGTAGTCAGAACTGAGGGGAATGCACTACCAGAAGGCAACATTGCAGACATTGAGGACAGCTACAAATACCTTGGAATCCCACAGGCAAAGGGGAACCATGAGGCTAGGAAAGCTGCAACAGCCAAGTATCTGCAGTGAGTAAGGCAAGTCCTGAAGAGTCAGTTGAATAGGAAGAACAAGATCTGGGCATTCAACACCTATGCCCCGCCGGTCATCAGATACTCTGCTGGGATAATAGGCTGGTCAAAGGAGGAGATAGAAGCCTCTGATGTCAGTACAAGAAAGCTCCTTGGAGGGTTTCACCCCAAATCCAACACCCTGAGACTGTACGCTGAGCAGAAGGAAGGAGGCCGAGGACTAGTGAGTGTCAGAACTACTATGCTGGATGAAACAACAAAGAGTACAAAAGTACAAAAGATGGTCACAAAGGATCATGTGCTTAGGGAATACCTCAGGCAGGAGAAACCCAAGAAAGAAGAGGAGAAATAACAGGAGCCATCAAGGAAGGACAGGACCCTGCACGGCATGTACCACCGGCAGACAGAAGAAGTGGCTGATATAGAAAAATCCTACCAATGGCTGGACAAAGCTGGACTGAAAGATAGCACTGAGGCACTAACAACTGCAGCACAGGGGCAAGCTCTAAGCACAAAATCCATATAGAGTCTACCTCACCAGGTAGGACCTGAGGTGCAGGATGTGCAGAGATGCCCCTTAGACAATCCAGCGCATATCAGTGTGCAAGATGCTAGCAGGCAGAGCATATATGGAACGCCACGACCAAGTGGCCGGCACACTATACAGGAACATCTGTGTCAAGTATGACCTGGAAATCCCGAGGTCAAAATGGGATTTGTGTGTGTAAAGTAAATATATGGTGCTACAAATGTGCACAGGGGCTCCCCTTTAACACTAAATCTAATAATTTGCTCGGAGTCTAAAAACTGACCTACCGTCTAACTATTTGTGCTAACCAAATATAAACTTTCAATTCATAGGCATTCTCTTCAATACTGACTAAAAACAAGACCATGTGTTATTACAAACCTTCAGCTAAAATAGAAATCTTCCAGCTCAACTCATAAAACCAGAGGAAATTCTGTCTGGTCTGAGCGGACACATCAGGTCTAAAGGCTCTCCTCACTAATAACATCCAGAGGCCTAGTGGAGGGAGTGTGAATAGGTGCTCACAATAGCTAACTTTTTTTTTTAATCACAGCACTTTACCCAAAACAATGTTTTGTGTCACTTAATCTGTACCACTTTGTTACCATGAATGTAGGTTAGCTTAACGGCACACTGGAAATAAATAAGGAAGTAATGAAAAAACATAATTAATGACCAAATTAATCTTTAAGGAAAACTAGAACAAACATGTTTCACGCCCAGCTTGGAAACATTAATGAGCAGCTTTGAGTGTTTGCAGGGAAATCTGAGCTCTCGGCTCAACATCTGTTTATGATCAAAACAGAGCTGAGGGTCCAAAACTGAGACAGGCAATAAATCTATCATCTTGTAGGTGGTTTTGGGGGAAATTTATGACCATTAGAAAATGCAAAATGTGAGCGTCACCTGAAAACAAGCAAAGACAACAAGTGAGTAAACCTGCCTGCTCTTTGGTTTTGTCTAATCGCTCCATCAAGCGGTCAGCACTGCTGCGCTCGTCACAAAGATCTTCTTCTAGGCGACTGATGCGTTCCTGAGCAGAGAGGAAGGAATGAAAAACGCTTCAAACCATCATCAAGTTAATTTAAACTGCATTACATTGAAAGCACTGAGGACATGAGATATTTATCTCCAGAGAATCCGGTTAGAAAGCTGACACAGATGGGACGACGGTTCTGGGTAATATTACACGAGGAAGCCTTTGGGAAAAATGAAGAAAATGCTTTGCTATTATGTTAAATTCAGCTTGCAGCAGCAGCCGATGCGGGGGTGGGTAGGTGGAAGAGGAATTCTGAGAACACCCAGACAGGTCTGATAACTTCTAACAGTAAACATGCACTTCCTCGGTTAATACAACGTGTCAACAGTGCGCACACTGGTATCACTGTGTAATGTTTTTGCATCAGCAAGACAAACAAGGCTGAGCTGCGAGACGCCGTTTCCAGTGCTCTTTTCCTCACCCTTCATAGTTCGCAGGAACGGGTGACAGTGCAAATACAGGCACTAGAACAGACAAACATTACATGTATGACTATGTGCTCTTACACATGTTACAGCTGGGAATATTACTGTTGCTATCTAGCCATGTGGACAGATTTCAGCTCTGGATTAGGTTAGATTAAGAAGGGTAAGAAATCTGTACTAGCAGACAATCACACCTAGAAACGACAATTAAATAACACTTCATTTTAAGCCTTCCCTTTCAGCAAGGACGCAGGCAAGTAAGACAGCCACTTAGGTTAATACAGGATTGTTTTTCCATCTGCAGTCATTTAAACTCTGATTCTGTTCTGGGACCTCCCCCACCCTTCCCCCCACATGTGGAAACCCTGATGTGGAAAGAGCAACAGTAAGAACAGTACAGAATGCAGCAGGCATAAATGACAGCAGACAGGCCACCAGATTTAGTTAACAAAAGCAGGAAAAGGAGGAGCTGAGCAAGAGGTGGGTTGCAAAGTAGTTTGCACGGGGAGCAGCAACTGCATCCAGGCTAAAAAAAGCTATAATGCTATTATATGGCTGATAACAACTGATTAGAGGGATTGCACTCCTTGGCCTTTTTGGGAATAACACTAAGCTTAATTTGCTATAATATAAAATATTCTTTCATTAAATTATAGCAAAAAAGTCTGCTGGAGACTGTTTTCATTTATAAATGTTACATGAGAATGACATGATGCTGATGAAGATGCATTTTTAACATCTTAAAGCTTCTTGAATCTGTTGAGCAGAGGGCCCAGAGATGTTTTTACCTCCATGACTTTGACCTGCCGCTCTCGCTCCTCCATCACGGCGGCATTCCTCTCCTCCAGCTCCTCCACCCTCTGCTCCAGCTGCCGACCCCTCAGCTGGGCCTCCTGCTGCTCCCTGCGACACCTCCGCAGATCCTCCTCCAGAGGAAGCAGCTGAACAAGAAAACAGCTCAAAGGTTAAACACAAAGCAACATACAATATCTGGTGTTGAGGAGTCAAGCAGAACCAATAAAATCTGATCAGTTTTCTTCCATCTTGGACAAAACTTAGCATCTCCTCATGAGTCTTTTTTTTTTTTGTGACTAAGACTGATTCATGCTGATGAAACAGGGTGATAGCGATTACCACACCTCTTCCTGCAGTTTTTTGGCTGCCTGTCTGGATTTCTCCAGCTCTGCTCCTTTTTCCTGCAGCTGTCTCCGCTGCTCAGCCAAGTCCCTCTGACTCTTTTCTTTGGCCTCATCGACCTGGTTCTGAAGTACATCTGTAGATGCCTCGCACTCCTCTATGATGCTATTCATCTGCCCGGGCAGATAAACAGAGAGCTCAGATAAGTGAGACGTGAGAGATGAAAGAAGCTATGCAAGCAAAAGACATAACAGCTGTTTCTGATGATCTCATGGTTTCAGGGTTAAGATAGCAGACTTTCAGGCCTCATTTGGCTCCAAGAACATGTTGACTTTTCTTTAAAAAAAAATAGTTTATGTCCACCTCTCACCTTCCTCTGCAGTTGCTCCATAGCCCTGTCCTGCAGCCTCCTCTCGTCCTCCAGTTCAGTTTTTGTCTTCCAGAGCTCCTCCACTTGTTTCTTCTCCTCCCTGAGCTTCTCTTTCAGGTCTCTGTGCTCATGGTTCAATTTGGCTAGCTTACTCTATCAGAGGAAAACCCAAAGGAAAGTGATCATTTCAAGACCATTTCTAGATATGATGATATTTGACCTTTTTCTCTCAGCCTTATTTTCTCAATACCTGCACATCCTCCAAACGAGTGAGCAGCGACTGGTTAGACTGACACATCTCCTCCTCGTTCCTCCTCACATCATTCAGCATTTCCTCAACCTGCTGTTTTTCCCTCTGACCCAGCGGGAAAATAAAACAAAAAAGATCATAAAGAAAAATTGATTTTGCTAGATAAAACCTAGACCCAAACCTTCTCCTCACCTCAAGCTGCTTTGCTCTCTGCTCCAGCTGTCTCTCTGTTGTTTTATACTCCTGGATTGCCTGATTCAATTGCTCCACCTTGTTGTTAAGCTCTTGCACCTTCCCTCCCAGCTGATCTCTCTCCTGGCTCAGCTCCTTCAGTTGACCTTTAGCTGCACCTCTCTCCTCCTCTGCCTCAAACTTCTTCTGGCAGAGCAGAGTATTGCTCTAAGAGACAGGGTGGAAATGTCACCATCAAAATAAGCCGTATCACAGGTGTGTGAAATCTGATCAAATGTCCACGCTTCCTGGTACCTCTTTCACCAGCTCCAAGTCCCCGAGCAGCTTCTCAAGCTCCTGTTCGTATTCCTCCTTCAGAGCAGATGCGTATTTATCATGAGTGTCCACCTCCTCCGTAAACGCTGCCTTCAGGGCACTGAGTTCCCTCTCCCTATGATGCAGCACGTCCTCCTGCTCCTCTTTCACCTGTAGCATCTCCTGAAAGTCTGAACGCAGCTGGGCCAAAGCCTGCCAAATTGACCGGGACAAATCTATGTATAAAAAAAAAAGCTGCTTTGTTGCTCATTTGTTTGCATGTTTGTTTGTGTGGTTCCATTTACCTGGAGAAGGACTTCTTTCTCTTCATTTATCACCTCTGTCTTCTTCTCTCTGTCCAGCTCATCGTGCATGTCAGAGAGCTGCTGCTGAAGGTCCTTCATCTCTGCTTTAGCTCTCTCTTTCTCTGCTTTCATTCGAGTCAGCCTGTCAACATTCAAGAAACAAGAAAACTGATTCATATTTTATATCAAGGAAAGAAGCTTGCTTACCTTCCTTTAATGCTATAGAGAGCTGCTCAACTGGACTGGACTGAAATGCAGGAAGCTTCACTTTTGAACCAAACTACCACTAAACCAAATGGTAGTGTATTTAACTCTGCTTTCAGTCAAATGACCTTCATCCAATCATACATCAAAGTGCACTTGAATGAGTATGAGCCGAAGCTTAGATAAAGAATGTGAAACACAGCACTGAGTTAAATTCAGGTCTGTATTTCAGAGCTGCTTCAATCTCAGTATTTATTTAAAAGAACAGTTTCGCAATGGGAAACACGTTCATTTGTCTTTTTGCTCAGAAGATCAAAACCACTTTCTACCGTGAGCAACAGCACTAAGTCTGTCCAAAGGTAACAAAAACTCCATGACAGAAGCCCTCATATACTAATAATAATAATGTCAGCATACCACCAAGAAGGACGAATCACATCCAACAGGATTAACTGTGGACGCTAGAGGAAGCTGTCTGAAAGGGATGTTCGGGTGCTAACCCGGATTGTATCCAAAAAACATAAAACCATGGCTGCCCAAATCACGGCAGAATTAAATGTGCACCTGAACTCTCCTGTTTCCACCAAAACTGTCCGTCGGGAGCTCCACAGGGTCAATATACACGGCCGGGCTGGTATAGCCAAACCTTTGGTCACTCGTACCAATGCCAAACGTCGGTTTCAGTGGTGCAAGGAGCGCAAATCTTGGGCTGTGGACAATGTGAAACATGTATTGTCCTCTGATGAGTCCACCTTTACTGTTTTTTGGGAGAGTTACGGTGTGGAGAAGCCCCAAAGAAGCGTACCACCCAGACTGTTGCATGCCCAGATTGAAGCATGGGGGTGGATCAGTGATGGTTTGAGCTGCCATATCATGGCATTCCCTTGGCCCAATACTTGTGCTAGATGGGCGCGTCACTGCCAAGGACTACCGAACCATTCTGGAGGACCATTCAAACATTGTATCCTGAAGGCGGTGCCGTGTATCAGGATGACAATGCACCAATACACACAGCAAGACTGGTGAAAGATTGGTTTGATGAACATGAAAGTGAAGTTCAACATCTCCCATGGCCTGCACAGTCACCAGATCTAAATATTATTGAGCCACTTTGGGGTGTTTTGGAGGAGCGAGTCAGGAAACGTTTTCCTCCACCAGCATCACATCGTGACCTGGCCACTATCCTGCAAGAAGAATGGCTTAAAATCCCTCTGACCACTGTGCAGGACTTGTATATGTCATTCCCAAGACAAACTGACGCTGTATTGGCCGCAAAAGGAGGCCCTACACCATACTAATAAATTATTGTGGTCTAAAACCAGGTGTTTCAGTTTCATTGTCCAACCCCTGTAGCTCATAAATTACCATACAGCATCTTTTTAATTTAATCCATACAAAATGCATGTGCTGGCCAGCAGCACTAGATTTTGACAAACTTCAAATTGTCTCAGTGATTCACTGATTTTCAACATTTGTGGCCATTTGAATCACACTAGTCAGACTTTCACTTAAACTTTAGTATAATCACTGGGTAGAGTGATTCGCTGAATGACCTGAAGGTCACATCCTTACTCCTGTTTGGCAGACTGAAGTTCTGCCTCAACTTCAGCCAGCTTGTCCCTGAGTTGGCTGAGCTCTGCCTGGCTTTTTGTCAATTCTTCCTGAAGTTTCTTCTTCTCTGTCCTCGCCTTCTCACAGGCCTTGGCTAAAGTCATCTCATTCTGCACAGCAACAACAACAGAAAGGAACATCATCAGTCACAGGAAGAGGAAGTGAGCCGTTTAGAGGTGACTCAGCAGGATGGGGCTACACTACACCTTAATCTCAGTTTCTAGTCTTTGCGTTAGTTTGGACACTTCTTTCTCCAACTCTGCTTGCTTCTCCTGCAGGTGTTTCATCGCATCTTCGTAGTTCTACATTTTTGGAACAAAAAACAAACATGGCAATATTATAAGGAGATTCAGACAAACACAATAAATCAGTGATCCACCCTGGCAAACATCTCATGCGAACACTCACTTTCTCCTCCTGTTCCACATTAGCAGCAGTTCTCCACTTGAGTTTGTTGATCCTTTGAAGGAGCAGGTGAACCTTTCTTTGGGTGGTGGAGTCGTCATCGGTCGTTCTGAGGAGTAAGAAAAATATTTAACAGACACAATAACACCGCTGACAAGGTGAAACGATGAGATGAAACATTATCAGCTTGCGGCAGCGCAGGATCTCCTATGAGTGTGACGTCGAGTAGTTTTGGTATGCAGAAATAAAACATTTTTCACTCGACCTCTCTTTGGGGTGCAGCGCATAATTTGGCTTTTTTTTTTATTTATTACACCAAACAGATAGATGGTAGATGTTGAAAACTTTCCATGTGAAGCAGATATTTTATCAGCAAAAACATGTTCCTGCTCTACATTCCTGACTTGAGAACACACATCTGGAGTAGCACCATGTATCTGACTACACTGCTTGATCTCAACCACACACTCATCACTAACAGAAGAGGTGAAAAGAAAGAAGAAAGATGCAGTGTTATAGACAATATACCTTTTTTTTAAAAAAAAAAATTGGAAACTCAAGTGAAAACTGGAATGTAAACCTGTTTATTAAGATTGTTTAGAGTAATAAAATATGCCATTATAGAACACATTACATGATTTATATGTAGATCAGACTACTGCCCCCATGACCCAGAGCCTTATAAGTGGTAGAAAATGGATGGATGGATGGATGGGTGGGTGGAACTACAGCACCAACAGCTGCAAAAATCTCACATCAGCCACAAATTACACCTATGACGTTCCTGCACCTGTTCACATTTGTATGCAACTCCTTTATCTTTAAGGCTGATATGTAGGTAGGGATGTATGTAATCTTAGCACAGAGGCTCTTAAGCTGTAGGGTGGGCCACTGCAGGTGAGGTGTGGGTGAGCAGGGGGATAATATGAAGTGAACCCAAGTTTTCTAAGAAAAAAAAGAAATAAAATTCTGGATGCTATTGCACTGACTTTTATTTAACTAAAATTCCAGCTGGATCCTTTGTTATTGCTAATAATTTATTAAAACTTGTCGAAGGAGGGGTATAAGTCTGGCTTATAATAAATACCACCTCTAAATCTCACTAATTAGCAGGTTAATCTTGTTTGTTTGACTCCAGAGAGCTAATGTGACTTGCTAAGACACGATCCAGAACGCTTCACTTTTGCTTTTGTGCACTTTACACAAACAACATTTAACACGTTCAACTTTAGAGGTGAAACTCAGCATTTTTTAAAACTGTTTTCACAAAGCCTTGCTCGCGCTTCCTCCCACTTTGTCTGCTCTTTTAATGTGCAGTGCAGAAAGCTGAGGGGGACTTACCCAGCCTTCAGGTAAGTGAACAACATTTGCTTTGTTGTGTCTTCACTTGGATCTGAGAGCTCTTGCCACCCTTTCAGAAGATCAGGAGTGACCTGGTTAGGGAACATAAGGAAAATAAATATCATCTTTTAAATGACAACTTTGCCCTAAAATAAAACCCTGTACCTGTGCATCTCTTTCATCAGATTCATCAGCTTGGTCAGAGGCTTTCTCTGCTCTGTGAAGCACTTTGGCAGTCGTATCTTTGTTGCTTTGTGGCTTCAAAGTGCCTTCTCTGCTGAGGAGTCGGGCCCTGGCCGACCCAGGAGGATATATCCCACCCTTTAGAGATGAGGTCCTGCTAGATGAAGGGGAGGACGTGGAGGACTCAGGGTTTCGACTGCTGTCCACGCTGCGTGACCGCCGACACTCCTGGGGGTCCAGCCTGTTCCTTGGACGCCTTCCCCTCTGCTGGTTGCTGTTAAACTGGCTTATTAGTTTCCCTACAGAAATGATGGAGTCTGTGTCGACCAAGTTTGGGGACCTTGCAGGAATTTGTCCACTGGAGGGAGGTGTCTTGTTCTGGGTCACCTCAGCGGAGTCTTCTCCTGGGCCCTCAGCAGGCAGAGGGATCCTGGGTTTGGTCACATTAGTAGGTGGTTTGTTTGAGGCTGTTTGTGAAGGGAACACGGGGCTCAGGCTATTACTGTCAGGGCTGTAAGGTCTCATGATCTCTGGGTGTTTCTGATAATGAAACTCAGGTGGTAGCTGTCTTTCATCCAGAGACCTCCGCACCATACCCGGGTTGTACCCTGCCTGGTGAGTGATGACAGAAACGTCCCTGTTGCTGTCCTGGCTAGAACTGTTCAGAACCACATAGGGTTGACCTTTAATCCCTTGAACCTGAACCCTCACTCCGAACAAGTTGTCCTGGCTGCCTGGCTGGCTGTGACCATGCTGTGGCATGTAGTCCCTCTGTATCCTGATGTTTGGAGAGCCGTTTGGTCTGTGAGACTCCATCCTGACCCTGCTGGAGATAAACTGGAGGGAACACAGACGGGCATGTTAAAAATGATGCCGAGGGAGACTGCATGGGAGAGTGACTTGAAAACTGATGCTTCAGGTTGGTCAGGCTTTATAATCTGTTTACAAAACACTGGAGCAGGGTCAGAGCCTTAGGCAGATCGTAATGAGAGACATCGAAGGAGCTTCTCACACAGCTGCACATAGAGACAGAATAAATGGAGAAGAGAGCCTGATATTGCTGTGCAATGAAAACAGCTCCTTCTGTGTGCTAATGACAGCGTACTATTGTACAGCCCAAGCTGAGCCAACTGCATGATGACTACAACTGGCTGAGGCCGCGAGGTGTCGTCATCCACTCGTTCGTATGACGCTTGAGGAAAATGTTTGTCAACAAAAACATTACTGTGAGGCTGTCACACACAAACACAATAGGTGGTGTGTAGCACTGACTATGGCACCTTCCCATCCTTAGCGTGTTGCCACTCCGATTAACCCTCAAATCACCAACAATTTTGGAGACAGAAATGACCGAGTGAGGTCATTTATGACCCCATTTTATTCTAGATTAGACAAGAATTTTTTTTAATAACTCTATTTGTCTTAAATATACATGTAGTGTTTCCTTTAACTATGCAAGATATTCCAAAATGTGTTAATACAGTTAATTAATTAATCAATCAATTTTATGCAAAAAAGAGTTAAAATATATTTATTTAAACAATCCTGGTTTGTTACTTCTTACAAAACAACTTTGTTTTTGTTTCCAATAATACTAGAGAAGAAAGTATCATTTCAACTCAAATATTAATAT
>JAMQGT020004114.1:0-28663 GCA_024447675.2 Pterophyllum scalare | reverse complement strand
TTATGTTAGTCTGCTTCGTTCAGTTACGTATTGCTTTACTTTTGGTACAGTCGTTACTACACGTGGCTGTGTTCTGAAGGATAAAAGCAGAGCAAAACTCTGAAAGACTTTACCCCGAGCGCTCTGACTTCAAAGCTTATTCGAACCCCATAAGAACACTTGAGGAAATGCAGACTCCCTGGAATGCTTCTAAATCACCACCTCAGCTCAGACTCAGCATTGTCAGCTGCATCAAGTGCATACTGTCAGCAGCATTACAAGAGTTTTTTGATGTAACAGCCAGGAGATGTTGTGTGCGTTTGGCTGCATTTACTGTATGTATATATCTGACGTTGGAATCTTTAAAAAAAAACAAAACTCACTGAATGATGTTTATTTTCCTGCACTCTTCTCTAGGTAGCCACTATACAGTCTGCACCAGAGCGTCTCTGTCTAACTGCAGTATGTTTTTCACTTATTCTGCTGGCCTAGCCTAATGCTTTCTGCCATGCCTGGGTCAAAGTCAGTATAGTAATGTTATTCAGTAGCTTGCAGCAAAGTGGAAGGACATATATTTGAGAAAAGAAAAAAAAGATTTATCCACATATGTTTATGCACCAGATTAGACTTTGCACACCAGAATAATCGTTTAGTATAAAAGATTGCATCTTTCTCAGGACCGTGAAATTGTAAACAAAGACTTAAAATATTAACAAACTGATGACTAATCCCTCCAGTATTTTGCAGAACATATTTAAGTTACATGTACAGAAGCAGAAGATAAATCGTATGAAGTAAAAACTATTTATTCCCAGATTTGTTGAATCTGATATTAGCACTGGGGCAACTGCAGCTAATTACTAATCAGAAGATCAGCGATTTGATTTGATTCCCGGAAATAAATTGCTCAGCATTTGAGTGTCTCTGGTAGCTAAGAAGCATTAAAAGGCATAAAATAAAGTGCTAAATGAATGTGTGTGCAAATGGGTGAAATATTCTTGTACTGTTTAAAAAAAAAAAAAAAGCACTTGGAGCGCTCAGTAAGAGTCAAATAGTGCTACGTAAATACCTATCCATTTAACATGTGTGTGTCTGTCGAAATACTTACATTAGCACAAGGAAGTCGAAGAGTTGAGGTGTGCTTTATAAGCTCCGCTAATCCCCTAAATATAGCCATCCTAAAAATTTGGCCCAGGTATCCTGCAGCCAGCAGTGATGCTGAACCCTGCTGTACAGTAGTGGAACAGCAGTAGTGTTATATGACACAAGCCTTACAGTTTTGCTTTGCACAAGTCATAATCAAAGCATGAGAATACAGTAGAATATAGCGATCCTGCAGCATTATCTCAGTAGTGAGAAGCTGAATGGTAAGAATACTACAGGATTTTGCAGCTGTGTGAAAGGTTTCCTCAGCAAGAGACATAAAACTGACATGCAGTACATTATTATATAAATACTGTATATAATTTTGACATCACAACACATCTTGCACGAACAGCTGAGTAAACACTGGCTTCACTAAGCAAATTTTGTTTTGTGCATTAATCTTGAAATGCTTTTGAAATCTCCATTAAAAAAAAAAAACTGAATTAAGATTATTCACTTAAACGTCTACAAAAACAGCGAGACTGAAAGTGAATCACGTGGGAAAATACAGATTTCTATTAGTGTTCATCCTTCGTGAGCATTCAGCCCACATCTCTTTATATTCTTCACAGCCTGCCGCGTTCAGATGTTCAAATGTCGCACTGTTTTTAAAGTACTTTAGGATATGACATGTAACATTTTCACATTAAAATGTCATAAACAAAATGTTTATGATTATGTTACTTACATAATCCCATCAATGTTCAGACCCAGAGGAAAGCAGTGTGACTCATTTTTCTTACCTTTACCCCAGCCTGCCACCAAGTATAGTGTATAGCAATTTGGGAACCCTCTGGGAGCAACGGTGACTTTCTCTGGAGATCTAGAGCACCCTGGAAGTCCAGATAGTGACTATAGACGCGGGTTTTGTCATCGATGAGTTCGCCTTCAGTCTTTTCTCTACTTCCCCAAGGTGACGACACAATGACGGGCGACGGGGGGAGTATCTGAGGGCCGAAGACCTCAGGGAGCTGGGAGATGACTCCCTGCCAGGACAGTACCTGGATGGAATGAACTACCTCCGCTTCAGCCTGGAGGGAGGACGCACTGACAGGTGTATCACACTCTGCCATATGCTTAACAGAGCGGTCTCACCCTGGCAAACTAACGCTCACTGTGAAACTTATTTCTGAGTGAATGCAAAGTGGATGATTACAACCATCAGCTCCATGAAACAAGCAGCTGTTTGCTCTGTCTATACTTTTACAAGGTGGAGCTCATGGAGCTGTTTTTAATAACACAGTCCTTTCTCTATTATTAAACTATATGTGACGTAGTAATTTGTTGATGTGTTTCCCTGTCAGAGTACTCATATTTGGTTTGTTCCACTCAGGGTATGCACTTATGCCACATCTGAACAACACAACTAACTCCCTGTATGTGTGTGTGTGTTTTGTGTCTGTGTATTTTGCAACGTCTCCTCTTCATACTTCACGGTCGGTCTCCCTTTTCATATCTGCATAGTCGAATGCAAAGGTATGTGCTGACTTTGGCCACATATCTGGGCTTTTAAATCTTCAGCACTGCTGAATAACCAGTGTAACAGTGTCCACTATTGACTATTGATTAATATTGACTGGGCTATAAAGTATTAAAATTTACTTTAGAGCCCATCTATTTAAATAGAGTTTAGATATATACTGTACATATTGAAACTCTGATTTAAATATTTACTTATTTAAATCAGAGTTTTGCTGCTGTTAGCACTGCTGATAGTACACACTTTTGCATGAAAATGTCCTTAAAAAGTCCACTAATAATGTGAAATCTATTATAAGACAAAAGGAGAAATTGTCACACAATTCAGAGAGTTCTGTTACCTTTATGTTTGGATATAATGATCCATTATTAGCAGGTCAATATTCATTTTTTGCAGAACATGGGATGAATAGTTTTCTACCAGATGCCTCAAATCAGCAGCCACCTTTCTGCTGATTTTAAGCATTTAGTTATAGACCCAATTAATAAGCCTAATTTTCCATGGTCCACGTTTCCCAGGGTCACATGTTCAGGGAACCTAGTTTCTAAAGCTCCCATATTTCCCTGTTTGCATCCTCGTATTGGCTCAATGCTAATTCTAACCCAGGTCATTTTAAACAAATATAGAGCTAGGAAATGTACGCTTCACATTCCTGTTATGTGCTATGTAAAGCTGGGAGAGCACATACATAATTATAACTGGTGAATATGGGAACCGGAATCTTGTTTCTGTGAATACCACATAAATCTGGGAAGGCCGGAACTCTGGGAAATTAGGAATAAAATCTGTTTGTTGGCATTGTCACTGTGAGCGTGTTAACATATAGACTTCCTGTTTTGTTTAAATGTAAACATGGCTAATATTAGTCCTAGCTTGACTCTTAGCCTTCTAGCTGTATGTTAGATTTCATTGCCCTCAAGACTAGTAATAACAGCACAGGTCAAATACTCTGACCACTGCCTGTGTGCGCGCGACAGTGTTAGCCTTCCATTTTACAGTGCTGTAATAGTGTTCATGTTAAGCCAACACTTCAGGTAAATGTAGTAGTTTTAGCATTACCATTTAAAAACAATATCAGCTGTGAGCATAATGTGTGGGAGGAGTCTGCTAGAAAGTCATTCATTCAAATTATGACCATCTACTTAGGACATTAATCACCTCGTTATCAGATCAGTTGCTGGACACTGATCCCTCCTTGTGGAAGATAAAGAGTATTTTAAAGATAATTATTAAAGCCAGCCTCAGGCGTTTCCCACCCCGCTGTGTTAATAGCGTCCGCCTCACTGGTTAGCTTACATTTTTGTCCTCTGTGCTTCAGTTCAGACAGGTCCTTCACACCCACTCACCACAGCTACTACTCTCCTAAGCATGAGGGCATGATGGAGGAGATGCTCACCAGTCACCAGGTACGTTGCATCATCACAGTGATCACAAGCGGTGTCTTTAAAACAGTTCATTTAAGTGAGATGTTTTAGGAATTACAAGTGATAGTTAATGCATTTTTTTGTCACATTCAGTAACAAGTGTATCTAGCCCTTCTTAATTCCCTACATGACATGTAGCTGATCTCTAATACGAAGGTGTTTGTTTTATTCCAGATTTCATCACTTGCCAGGGAGGGTGAGAGAGATTCATACCGGCTGAGCTGGGGCACAGAGAACCTGGACAACGTGGCTTTGTCCTCCAGCCCGGTCCATTCTGGGTAAGCACAGTCACTCATCATCAGTGGATGAAGACAGACCAATCAAATCAAAGCGTTACTCTTCAAAAACCTGAACATGCGGACTAAAATTTGTAAACATTTGACAAAATCAAGTTTAGTCAAAAAGTCCAAGCCTTCATGCCCTTTTTTTGGTGCAATGTAAACACAATTTATCTGCAGTGTTTTTGTAGCTGCTGCCAAATATCTTGCTGAGAGCAGTGTGCATGCGTCTCTTTGTCTTCTTCTTTCCCTTCCTCTGAGTGTGTCACACTCGCTCAGATGTCCCGCTCTGCTTTTCTCCTTCTCTGAATTGTTTCTGCTCGACTTGTGATTCCTCTCTGTCTGATGTGGTTGTTGTTTTTAGCCACTCCTCTCCGTGCCACGATCATGGAGACCACAGCAGGTGACCGTCTGCACCTTGGTTAAATCATTCTTCTCTCCATCGCCATCACTCTCCCGCTCCACTCCACAGTGTGCTCTCCTGATGGAGAGGTGTATGTGTTGCACCGTCCTCGACAGACAGCGTCTCTGTTTTTCTGCATTCTACATTTTAATAATTAATCATAAGCCATCCAAATATTACACCTCAGAAGTTCCCAAAGGTGACATCTCCTTGTGGAGAGGTCACGTGATGCTGCAAATTAAGGAAAAATCACGTTTAAATTGCATATCCTGGCAAAACAAGGCGGCGAAGGTTGAGGACATGTTTGTGGACTTCATACAGTGTCTTGTGAATTGAGCATTTCCACTAACATACCACGATGCTTTTAAGGAATACTTTGGCATATGATGAGAATTAAAACAGAAGTATTATTGTACAATATTGTGCAGTGTGGAGAGAATTAGAGTAAATGATCAGCGTTTACTCTGATCGTGTCTTCTAACATTTATCTAACAACTTGTGTTCATGTCTGTTGTGGGTTTTTTTTTAAGAAATCTTGTTTAACTGAAGCTGAGGCAAGAACTTTATACCTGCCTTTGGTGTCAGATAGTCATCTCATCCCAGTCAGTCTCTTACCCCACCGAGATATGATCCATATGCATATTCGTCACTTTGCATGGAGAGTGAAGTGGAAGGTCAAAACCTCAGTGCAGAGGCACTCTTGTCCATTCAGTGTTGAGAAAACAGACACCAGAATCATGCTGAACGTGCCTATAACAGTATCATTCATGAAGAAGAAAAAGCATCATTCCCCAGTTCTGTACATACTTATACTATTGTTAATAAAATGCTAGCATTTGCCATTTTTCTGTTATTTGGCCCTTTTTTTATGGCACGTTCTTGATTTTGTTCAGTTCAGTTTCCTGCTTTACTTTTTGACATGAATAGTCTGTCAGTTAGCTTTGGTGTCTACTTACTCATCACTTAATGGGTTCAGTAACACACGTGTGTGTCTAATTTGTGCGTGTATCTCCTTTCCCATCTCAGTTTCCTGGTCAGCTTCATGGTGGATGCCAGGGGTGGAGCCATGCGTGGCTGTCGGCACAACGGCCTCCGCATCATCATCCCGCCAAGGAAGTGCAGTGCCCCGACAAGAGTGACGTGCCGGCTGGTGAAGAGGCACCGCCTGGCCACCATGCCCCCGATGGTTGAGGGGGAGGGCCTGGCCAGCAGGCTCATAGAGGTGGGACCTTCTGGAGCTCAGTTCCTTGGGTAAGACAACAGGAAGAATGATGGAATGAGTACCGTAGAAGCTGCTGGATGTGTGGGGGTTAATAAAAAGGTTATTTGAGTGATAGCTGGTAGTTTTTAAGTATCTGTACCTGCAGTTTTTCATTACAGCGGGTTCCTAAATATGGCATTACATCACCTCCTCCTACACGTTTGTGTACTCAAAGTAAACATCTGTCTACCCTCATCAGATTTTACTGCACTGCAAGTTAAACTTAAAGAATGTTTCGAGGGAAAAGAGCACAAAATGCACCACCGTCACCCAGAGAGTGGTGGAGCTTTGTGCTCCTTGTTTTACAAAGTAAGAGTCTAAAGGTGTTCGGGATTAACTGAGAGAGATGATTAAAATGGCTCTCGGAATAGGGAGGAAAACAAGGTACTACTTCATCTGTATCTACCCTCTTATTGATTTGTATCCTTAATAAATCCAGAGCTTATAAGGTGCTGCCCTTTTTCTTTCAGATTAATTTCCCTCTGCCTTACTAAAACTGTTTCTGCTCTTGCTTTTTCCCAGTGCCAGGGAGCTGCCAGCATGGCCTGTTTTCTTTCGTAACAGCTGCAGTCTAACTCTTTTTAACCTCCCCCCTTCTTTCACCTTAACCCTTAATGAAATAGCTTCTCTTATTAACTCCAGCTGCAGTATTTTCGCACCATGATTGGTTTGATATGTGGCCCCAAACTCTGCCCTCTACTGGTAATGCTGGAGATTGTCACAGTTATGCGTCCTCGATGTGCTGCTGCTACTGGCATATGAAATGTTTGTGTAACTGTGCAGTGAAACACTGCCATAACACGCCATCTGTCTAATTATGGTAATCATCAGCTTTGTTATTGTTTACCACAGAAGTAATAACATTGTAAACATGCATAATGCTCTTGAAATGTAACAATTCCCAGATAATTTTAACAAAAATGAACCTATGTAGGGATCAAAAGAGTTTGAAAATAATGAAATACATTCAATTAAATTGTACAAATGATAATTTAAATAAATACAGCTGGCATATACAAAGTAACAGTCTAATAGATCAAATCTTGTCTCATTTTTTCATTTTCTTACGATTAATTATTCTTTGAGATGATTTTATGTCACTACAGTCCAGTCCTTGGTTTGACTGACAGACCGTGACAGTGCGATAGAAAACGGGGGTCAGAAAGGGTCGCCACCTTCAGCCTTATTTGTGGTGAAAAGAGTGACTTTAAATGAAATGAGTTTAGGAAAAATGTTCCGTTTCTCACAATCCGTGGGTAAAATGTATGTTTTTATGTGTTTATTCATATGATTATTTATCTGCCATTTATTTACATTAGCACTCTATTGGACTTCCTAGCTGTGCAGCCATAAAAGAAATTACACAGGCTCTCAAACTCTCAACCCAACCAACACTTTGTGTGCTCTTTCTTCCTCACTGCTGCGCACGGATGCTCGCTCGATCACACAGTAAACTCCACCTCCCCAGTGCCCCTCCACCTCTAAATGAGGGAGAAAGTTTGGTTAGCAGAATCCTCCAGCTTGGCCCACCGGGGACAAAATTCCTTGGGTAGGGTGGAAAACAATCTACTGGTTTTGCATATGAAACAATCCATGGATGCCAGTCCCAATCTTTTTTTTTTTTTTTTTTTTGCCCGTACATCATTGTGTTGTTATTGCTTGTGCTGATGCTGCATACCCCATTTCATTTAGTACTGATGACCCTCTAGGCACTACTTGCCACTTCTCTTCTTACGGCTTCGCCTTTTCCCTTTTTTTTCTTTTCATTCTTCAGTTTCGTGACTAGAGGAAGAGTTTTTTTTTTCTTTCACTTATGTGTGAAGTTTAACTGGTTGTGTGGCCTGTGAGTAGCAGGGACCCAGCGGAAACCGTGTGTGCTTCAATGGTCGGCTCTAGTTTTTCTATTTTTGGTTCTTATTTCGAATTTACAACAATGACAAAGCTTGAATACATTGGGTGTTCAGTAGTATGACACTGTCGCACTACTATCTCAGGTTCTCCTGCCTCCTGTCAGGGGAAATAACAGATTTGAAAATGGAGTATTTGGAATAAAAAATACAAAATAATTTTAAAAAGGAAACATTATCTTTATATACATTATCAGGCCAAATAACCATTTAAATATCACACCAAAATATCAGCAGTTCTTTTATTTCTGTGTTTGTCCCATGTTGCATTGTTGCTGCAGCACGCTTTTTGTAAATATATGTTGTAGGTAGTTTGTGATTGTGCACATCAGGTAAGTGTTACAGTGATATTTTAAATAAATGAGAACAAATTAAAGCTATTGCAGACTCAACGTTACCAAATGCACACATATTATTTGCACAGGTACACACAGTCTTATCTGTTGTCCTCCATGATATCGTGTACTCAGTGGCTCACACTACCTGCCTTCTGTTCCTCCAGTCCTGTGATTGTGGAGATCCCTCACTTTGCTGCCCTCCGAGGGAAGGAGCGTGAGCTGGTGATCCTGAGGAGCGAGACGGGAGAGAGCTGGAAGGAGCATCACTGTGAACACACTCAAGAGGAACTCAACCAGATACTCAATGGCATGGACGAGGGTCAGTCTCTGGTAGCATACCGGTGGACCACACTAAGGTCTCCAGCAGTAACGGCCTTGACAGTGTCCCCTTTCTGTCCCAACTTCTCCAGAACTGGAAACTCCTGAAGAGCTGGAGAGGAAACGCATTTGCCGTATAATCACCAGAGATTTCCCACAGTACTTTGCAGTGGTGTCGCGCATCAAGCAAGACAGTAATCTGATTGGTCCTGAAGGAGGCATCCTAAGCAGCACTGTTGTACCACAAGTTCAGGCAGTTTTTCCTGAGGGGGCCCTCACCAAGAGGATCAGGGTTGGACTGCAGGTAGACTGAAAGGAGCATTAATAGGATCTGTGGTTATCCTTTTATATATGCATTCTCTATTTTTTGTTGTATTTAGTAGTGTATGTTAACACAGTATAACGAGGTTATACATAAGATTCAAAGCTTTGCTTTTAAACACTTACCTGTCAGAGAAGTGTCATTATTACAGTTATTTCAGTAATCTAGATTGTTGGACTGGAATCTAATAGGAGTAGGGGGAAAGGGAGGGAGATGTCATGTTTCCTGCAGCAGTCTCTTCACAGCATTCAGCAGCTACTGTGTACAGTGCCAGTCTTCAGACAGGCTATCGCACTGCCAAGCTTTTTTCTCAGATGCTCAGACTGGTCACAAAAAGTCAGGCTTTCTTACACTCAGCCTATTATTGCAGGCCCAGCCAGTGGCTGTCGATGTAGTAAGGAAGATCCTGGGGAATAAGGCCACCTTCAGCCCCATCGTCACCCTGGAGCCCCGCAGGAGAAAATTTCATAAACCCATCACCATGACCATCCCTGTCCCCAAGAGCAACTCTGACCCTGTCCTCAACGGTTTTGGAGGGGATACGCCCACTTTACGGCTGCTTTGTAGTATCACTGGTCAGAGAACACACACAAAGATTCACACAAATTTTAATGGATTAACAGTGTACGCGTCTCTGCATTCAAATATTTCATTGTGTCCACATGCAGGTGGAACAACGCCAGCCCAGTGGGAGGATATAACAGGAACTACCCCGTTAACCTTTATCAATGACTGCGTCTCCTTTACCACCAATGTATCTGCCAGGTAAAAGAATTAGCTGAAGCAAATAGCAGGTGGTGATTTAAAGTGACTGAGATGTAGCAAACACATCACCTTCTTCCTATTACCCTTCTGACTTCAAGGTTCTGGCTCATAGACTGTCGGCAAGTCCAGGAATCTGTCAACTTCTCCACTCAGGTGTACCGCGAAATCATTTGTGTCCCTTATATGGCCAAGTTTGTAATCTTTGCCAAGACCCATGACCCCATTGAGGCCCGCTTACGCTGCTTCTGCATGACTGATGACAAGATTGATAAAACGCTGGAGCAGCAGGAGAATTTCACAGAGGTGGCACGCAGCCGGGATGTAGAGGTGAGAAGGGAGAGTGGAGGAAGGTTGCCACGCAGACTCCACTAAGACCAAGTTAGTGTATTGATAGTGGAAGTGTATACACCTGAATAGAAAAGCTAAACAGTTGCATTTTGTAACCAATAAAGGCGTGAGATGATTTTACCTAAATCGGGACTTATAGATAGTCACGCTAAGGATTTATCAGTTAAGAGACCATCTCAGCTTCAGGTGCTCGTGATGACCATGTGGGAAAACTCCTTTTTTTTTTTTTTTTTTAATGATTTTTATGATTAGGACTTTTTAGGGTTTTCAGGACTATGATCTGCTGATCGTGTTGCTCAGCAACAGCAAAAGGTCAAAGTTAAACTTGCAAACACAACTTTGTACATGTTATACAATATGTACCGGTCACTTAGCATTATCATGGTTTTAAAATCTTGAGTTAATAGAAACTCAATTTAATATTTGGAAATAGTTTTGTCTCAAAAGGAATTATGGCTAGAAGATCAAAATGTAGGTGAAAAGGAGACTTGTTTTGATCAGCCACCTATCCCACCTGGTGATATCACCCTTAAAGTTTTACCCAAAATGCACTTTTTGAACTATTCTCCAGTGAATTATTAGGGAATATAAACAGGGTACATCAGGGCACTAATGTTTTTGTCTATCACTCTGTGTATTAGACATGAGATTGGTGCAGTTTTACTATTAAATCTATGACATAATCCACAATAGGGATGGCTACAGAAAGAATCACGGTGAACAAAAATGAGAAATTGCCTGTAGACACTTTAGAGACCC
Source organism: Pterophyllum scalare (assembly GCA_024447675.2). Taxonomy (NCBI): domain Eukaryota; kingdom Metazoa; phylum Chordata; class Actinopteri; order Cichliformes; family Cichlidae; genus Pterophyllum; species Pterophyllum scalare. The sequence continues at coordinate 17,935 of JAMQGT020004114.1, read as the reverse complement.
GTATTAAAATCAATTTGGTTGCAGTTTAAAAAAAAAAAAAAAAGCTTTAATGTTTTTTGTCAAACAATGAAAATTAAATGTGACTATCTCTGCTACTTAAGAAGTTAACATAAGGTGAATTGAAAAGCGCCAAATTTCAACCAGCTCCCATACGCCAGGCCTATAACCCAGACAGTTATAATAGTGTGAAGGTAAAACTTGCATGGCTTCAGTCGATATATGTACTGAAAAAGAGTTGGACAAAAAAATGTGTCAATTCTGAGGAGGTCAGGCGGGAGACACTCCCTGATTCTTCATGGAATAAACCATTTGACAAAGTCTGATTCATATTCGCTCCCTGATACCAATGCATTTTCAGCCGCAATAGGATGGATGTAAACATTTCCAATTTGGGTGGAAAAAAAGAAAGAGTTGAGTGTTTTGCTGATTTATGTCTAGTAAGCATCTGCCTGTGACATTTATCAGGTCCTGGAGGGCAAACCTATCTATGCAGACTGCTTTGGTAACCTTGTTCCCCTCACCAAAAGTGGCCAACATCATCTCTTCAGCTTCTATGCCTTTAAGGAGAACCGATTAGCACTCTTCATCAAAGTGAGCGCCATTCATTGCTTATGTCACCCAAACAAGTGTCGTAAATGTCAGCCATTCATTAAATATGGAATTGTTTTTTTTACGAATGACCGATCCTGTGACCCACTTGGTTCCGGCAGATCCGTGACAACACTCAGGAGCCATGTGGCCGCTTGTCATTTATGAAAGAACCTAGGAACTACAGGTCACTCGCACAAAATGCCATATGCAATCTCAACATCACACTTCCATCATACTGCAAGGTAAGGACACTACACCAGTGTTGCTCTCTGTTGTGTGTCTTGTTAATTGCCATGAGGAAAAGCCATCCGTTTGGAATCAGTAGTTTAAGTCTTCCAGTTGCTTGTAACTCTAAGCCATGTTGCAATAATACATACTAATGTCTCACTTATCAACTCCTTCATCTTCCTGAATGAAATCCAAATAATTTTCTTGTTTGGTGTTTTAAGTATTATTGATTTCTTGGTTTTTAGACACCCGCCAAAAGACGGGCTGTATTACGTGATCACCCATGGCGGGTGGGTTTGCGTCCAGGCGGTGTCCGCTCAATAACCCGACAAACGTTTGACCTACACTTACCAAACGTTGTGGGTAGAGAGCGTATGATAAAAGAAAGGTTGGGATTGTATATGAGGTCACTGGGGTCAAGGTCAAAAGTCGCTGTTACTATTTTGACCTGGCTCTTGTTCGTTTATGCTTAAGATTCCAAGCACTCACTATTATTGTTTTATGGTGCTAGCTGTGTCTTTACCATGAAGATGAACTTACTGTGAAAACCAACCAACCCAAAATTGCACTTAATATAATGACTGTGATTGTTTTTACATAAAATACACAGTTGTGGTCAGAAGTATGTCCTCATCATGGGGCATGTCACAGTAACTGTGGGCTTTTAATAATTTCACTGAACTGTTCTTCTTCCAGACAGAAGGGTGATTGTACAGCATACATTTTTAATTACTTTAAAAAGCAAGAATTGGGTGTAAGTATTGAATTCTGTCATGCATTTTCTTTTCCACATGCTCAAATATCTTTTAATAATTGGTACTGAAGGTTCTACAATGAATTTTAACTTACAAGGCCAAGGCCTATTGACTTCTCATTAGTGATCATTATTGACTACAACTGGTAGTTTCTCTTTGCCAGCATAAAAAGGGTTTATTTGACAACACTCATTGGTTTAACCAATACTCAGAATGATGAGAAAGTCCAAGGAACTCTGTGAAGATCTGAGTTGTGAAGGTCTCTTGGAATCATTTCTAAACAACTGCACATTCCCATAATCATCAGTTCAGACAACTGTGCAAGTTATTTGTCTGTGTCACCAGTTTGCCAAGGTCTGAAAGAAGACCCAAATTGCCATCCTGAGATTCGCAGAAATTAGCTAAGATGTTCAGGAACTATCTTTGAACTGGAAAGCGCTGGAACACTATTGTCACTGTCCACAGTGAAGGGAGTTTTACATTGCGATGGACTGACCACGAAAGGAGCCCCTGCTCCAAAATTTACACCTTCAAGCTCAACTGAAATTTGCAGCTAACTCCATGGACAAGCTAAATGCTTGCTGGAGATAAGTTTTGTGGCCAGAAGAGACAAAGATTGAGCTATTTGGCCATAATGACAAGAGGTATATTGGAAGGTGAGGCTTTCAAACCTGAACACTGTACCAACTGTCAAGCGTGGTGGTGGTAACGTGCTCTGGGGGTGTTTTGCTTCCAGTGGTACGTTACACAAAGTGCAATAAAATGATAAAGGAGGACCACCTCCAAATTCTTCAACTTCATCTCACTTCAACAGCTAGAGAGTTGAAACTTGGACATAATTGGGAGTTCCAACAGGACAATGATTTCAAACACACATCAAAACTGGTTTTGGAATGGTTAAAGCAGGCTACTATTGGCTTCTGAACTGACTTTCCCAAATCAATGACCTCACTTCTATTGAAAATTTGTGAATTAAGCTTTAAAGCCAGTTTAAATTAAATCCACCGATTCTACCAAAAAGAGTGCGCCAATATCCATCCAGAATTAGGCCAGGCACTTGCTGATGGCTACCAAAAGGGTCTGGTCAAGTTCATTAAAACAAATATTAGTTGGGGTGTATGCATATATTTGAGCCTGTATAATTTTGATGCTTCATGGATTAGAAAATATCCAAAATAATTTCAGACTTGTGCACCAAGTCATTAAAGATTAATTCTGTACAATCTACTCCTTTGTGCAAGGCGGAACAGGATAAGCACTGCCAGAGCCCTACAAACTGACCTGCAGTACCACTACTGGTGCCATGGTCATAAATGAAAGCAGGTGTACGCTAGGCACATGTGATAGACATGAAAAGGTCTGGAGAAGCTGGACAATATGCTACCTTTAAGCATGATCAGTTTGGTGGTGGGTTAGTGATGGTCTGGGGAGGCATATCCATAGAGGGACACGCAGACCTCTACAGGTTAGGCAATGACACCCAGACTGCCATTAGGTATCAGAATCAAATCCTTGGACCCATTGTCTAGACCCTAAGATGGTGCAGTGGGTCCTGGATTCCTCCTGGTGCACGACAATGCCTGATCTTCTGTGGCAGGAGTATGCAGGCAGTCCCTGGTGGATGAAGGAATGTATACCATTGACAGGCCCCCGGGCTCGCCTGACCTAAATCCAATAGAACACCTCTGTTCCAGCCAATGCCACCAGGTTGCACCTCAGACTGTCCAGGAGTTCCCTGATGCCCTGGTCCAGATCTGGGAGGATATCCCTGGGGATACCATCCGTTGTCTCATTAGGAGCATGCCCAACATTGTCAGGCATGCATATAAGCACGTGACATATTGCAATGAGTTGCTGCAATGAAATTTCAGCAAAATGGACTAGCCTGCTGCATCATTTTCTTCACTTTGATTTTTTTGGGTGACTTTGAATTCGGCCCTCTGTAGGTTGATAATTTTCATTTCCATAACACATTACCCAGTCCGTATTAGTACGCATATCCAGCATGATTGTTTTTCCCACGGAGTTCTGATGTGTTCTTTAAGCGTTCCTTTGATTTTTTTGTTTTTGTTTTTGAGCTGTGTATATTTCAACATGCCCTTCAATCCATATGACAATATGAGTTTTTTGCTCCAAAACAACCCCTATGAGTATCCAAAATGAGCACTCCTGCATGTGGCATCACGTGTCATGTCAGTGTTTAATGTAGCTGTGGCTCAGGAGGTCACCTCAGGTCACCTCCTAGCTGGAAGGGTCCTGAGGAGCTTGTATGAATGATACATGTTGTACAAAGCACTCTGAGTGCTCAAGTGCAGTATATAAGAGTAAGTCTATTTATTTAGTGTTTAAGCTTTTCCTGTGGCACCCGGCATTTGCTGGAGAAAACCAAACTCGGTATTCACAGCCCCTTTTGTCTATGACTTGTAGAGGTCACTTAATTTTATCTTAAAATTTAGGTATTGGTTGTAAAACGTGCCTGCAAAAACGACCTGTGAGGTAGTTATTCATCTTAGTGCATCTTTAAAGACCACTTTGGCTTTCCCTGAAATGCACACTGACCCCTTGTTTTTGTTGCTATGGTAACCATACATTGCCCCTTGTCTTTTTCCTGACCTTAATGTTGCTCTTGTTTCTATCTGTACATTGTCCTGCTTCTCGCTGCTTCTTGCTCCCAAAAGGAGTCTGATTCAGACCAAGAACAAGAGGAAGAGGTAAAAGCAGCCACCGCTACTCATTTCCCATTTCTTCCCATTAGCTCCACTAATCTGTCCTTTCCTCTGTCAGTAGTTTAGACTGCAATTTAGCAGTGACACAGTTTATAGTTGCTCTTATAAGTGTTCTTTCTTTTCCTGAAGTAGTAGTTGTGGTGATCATTTGCAGTCACACAACCTAACTGTGCTGCATTTTCCCTGTTATCTTTTTCAGACCAAGAGACTGCTCGAGAAATGTAAGACAAGCTTTCATTTATTTCAACTTGTTCTAACATAGTTAGTAGCCGCTCTCCAATACTATTGCATATATTCATTAATCAAAATGATATGTCACTGATATGGTGTGAATAAGTCTAACAGTAGTAGTAGAGGGTGCAGAGGAATAACCAGACTCATACACTGACACAGCTTCGCCCGTAGGTCCATCTTTTCAAAGTCCTTTAAGCTTCACATTTTGTCTTGTCACAAAAAAAAGAACTTTTACCTGCACCTCCCATGTCAGTGTCATGTTTCTCTTTCATTCTTGCTTCCCTTGACTTTTTAAATTGATTTTACACCCGCATCAGTGTTCTCATTTGCCTCCGCAATGATATTGGAGAAATTAAGAAAGAGTTAAACGATGCAACATACGTATATGCATACGTAAATATGAACGTCATTCATATTGTGGTGATGTTTGTGTGATGGCCTCTATTGAGGTGCTAGCCTAAAAGCCAGTGTAGTGCTAATACAGTCACAATCCCATTTTGGTTGTGGACTTGGTTGCGCTTGGCCCTGATTGGTCAGGTGGGTGGAGAGGTGCAGCTACGGTTTTATGCGATACAATTTGTCTTTTTAAATAACTGTAACCATAATATAGCATCAGAAACTGAAATGGAGATGGGAGAAACTGTGATAAGCCATGACTGAAGCACATCAAGACTCTACCTTCTGAACTTCCCTTTTCTTCCCAATATTGTGCTCATGGTGCAGTTTGTGCCATGTTGTTCTAGGGTTGTGCTGGTATTTCTGGTTGCTTAGACTTAGACCCTCACGTCCTCTAAGTTCCTGAAATTGGCTGCGAGTTTTTTGTGCAAGCACCCAGTAACAGGAAATTAGAGGCCATAATAGGGTTTACTGTAGCTGTAGTCTATTGTCCCTAATGACAACGCAGGAAATAGAAAGCCTCCTTACCCACCTACTCCCTTCCTACCATGGCTTTTCTTGTGATAATGTGAAAATTCAGATAAAACTGGTAAATAAGATCTACTTAAACTTTAAAATTCACTTTATAACAAAACAACCCATTTAATCAATAGCATATATTGTACAGATAAGGATATGTTATTGATTAAAATTCTATGTGTGTAATTTCCAAAGAATTTTCATATAAAGCCTACATTTAATAAAAATGTCATTGACTTTTTAATAAACAAACCACTAAATGAATGGGCCAGGAACTCACCACATTACTGAATGGGGAGTAACCAAGTAGCTTTTGTGGATTTAATCAGTAAAATGAACTTTCTCATTACTCAGTTCACTCTTCTCTAAGACCTCTCCATCATCACTTCCCTTTACTTTGCATGGAAATAACTTGCCATACTTAAATATGTATGCGTGTGCTGTGTGTTTGTGTGGTTAAATGTAATGTGAGTTAATTATGTTCTCTTTGTTGGAATGTCCCCCATTAATTCGTTTTTGTGTACTGCTTTTTTTTTTTTTGAGTTTTCATTTCAGTTGTCTTTAAACTGCTTAGTTTAGGCAAAAAGCAGAATGGAGGCCAAAGGAATTCTTAGTATCCCCGAGGTCCTCATTCCTTCTTAAATTCTCTGAAATTGAATATCAGCCTTGTAATAGAATCAAACATGGCAGATCCTCATATGTCATTTACATTATCACTGGCTTTCTTTGATAGATTTATTTTGAAGCCATTTTTGCCTGTCATCACACTGACATTTTTCACACATCTGAGCAATCTTGAGATGTCTTTATGTTGTTTCTGTTTCCTATGTTGTATATTTTTCTTCTGTTGGTTTCTTGGTCACCTGATAGTCATTTTTGAATTCCAGTTTTGCTGAGTAGTTTTGTCTCGTGAGTGTGGGTGCAAGTGTAAAAGCAAGTTATTTCCTGCTCATATCCTTTCCCATTGGTATGTCTTTAGCATTTCCTTTACCACACATATGAAACTATAAGCCTGATTCCTTTGATACCCCGGTGTACAGTAGAACCCAGTGTGAGTTTGTTGTCCTATGATCCCTGCAGTGTGCTCCAATCTTGTCCTGACCACATTCTCCAATGTCTGTCTCCTTTCATTTAAATTTTTAATTTTCTTTACTCCTTACTTGTTCTTCTTCCATATGGAAGATGAAGAGACGGAGACATCAGTCCTGAAATCAGAGCTGATTCGAGAACCAGATCTCCTGTCCGACGTGTCCGAGATGAAACAAGATTTGATCAAAATGACTGCCATCTTGACTGCAGATTCCACTGAGAAATCCTCTTCCTTAGGAGGGTGTGGTCTAGAGAAAGGGGCTGAGGAGGTTTCTGGAGAAGCATTAGAAACAATGGAAAAAGACTTAGAGAAAGTCAAAGAGGACCTAGAGAAAGTCAGTGAAATACTGAGGAGTGGAACATATGAGGGTGAGGTGGCAGAGGAGGCAGCAAAAGCAGCTAGAATGACTGAGGAATGGGTTCTCCTCTCAGACAGTGAGATAGAAGAGGCCAAAAAGATGGCCGCCTTAGAAAATCAAGAGCCCATCTTACGAGAAAGTAGAGGTAACAGAGGGACTCCCAGACCTAAGGCCATAAAGGACAGTGGTGACCTTAAGGAATACCTCATGGATACACCAGTGAGCTCTAAAGTTAGAGCTAAAAAAGAGACAAGTTTCCAAGAAAGATTCACTGATGTCGTACTGCGCAAAAGTACAAAACCAACCACTCCAACCAAAGTGCATGACAAACCCACCACTGGTGATGTTAAAAAGCCAGTGAGACGGAAGGGAAAAGACCAGGGGCAGGCAGAGGAATCAACAGAGACAGGAACTCATCTAAGTGTGCCTACAACCAATGCCCCAGCATCACCCGTCTCCCCAGTGATTGAAGAAACCCCCATTGGATCAATAAAGGACAAAGTCAAAGCCTTACAACAGAAGGTGGAAGCAGAGCAAAAGAACAAAAAGGTCACTGGAAGCAAGCCGTCACATTTGCCTGTTGTAAGCAAATCCTCCCCAAAAGCCAAAGAAAGCCCTAAATCAAAGCAGGGCCCGCCTAAATCCCCTAAAGCGGAATCTGAAAAACTTGAAGAAACCATGTCAGTTAAAGAGCTGATGCAAGCATTTCAAACAGGACAAGACCCCTCAAAGAGAAAGTCTGGGTTATTTGAGCTGAAAACATCCTCCACATCAAAATCAGAAAAAAGCACTAAATCTGAAACTATCCAGTCGAAATCTAAAGCAATAACTTCGCGTGTCTCTCAAGCGCGAGAAGTATCGTTGGATTCCAAACCCCAAAAGAAAGTGGTCGTTCAGCAAGACAAAGGCATAGAAACCAAGCCAGCTGCTGCTGCCCATTCAGAGCTAACTGAAACTGTAGACTTTGGAAATGGTGGTCTCGATGATAGCTCTGACAGCTTTAAACATGAGGGTGTGGCAGACTCCCTAAGTTCTGGAAATGGAACCCCTCATTTGAGCTCTGAAGACAGTTACAAACATGAGGGTCTAGCCACTCCAGGCACGAGCCCTGAAAGTCTATGTGTTTCTCCCAAAACTGGACAGCAGACCTCTACGGCTTCAGCACCAGCTGCCACAAAAGTAAAGAAAGAAAGTAAAGACACAGAAAAGTGTGGGGATTCTGGTATAGGGACCACTGGTGACCAACTCTCTACAGAACTGACCCTCCTTGTCTCTTCCAGCGAGGCTACAAATGACCACACTACAAGTGAGTCTTTATCTATTAAAAGGAGTGAGTCAAAGCCATCTAAACCTCAAAAGCTTACAAAAAGAATTTCAGAGACTGTAGAAACTTTTCTTAGCGATGACGAGAGCCCTGATCATCAGCTAGCATTGCCTTTAGTGGGTTCTTCAGCCTCTAGATCCTCTTCTCAGCATCATGAAAGCTTAGACTTACTATTAAAGCAAGATGCAGATGCTCTCAGTCCATTAGCTGACGACTCTTTGACAATAAGCCACAGAGACTCTTTAGAGGGTAGTCCTCTCATGGAAGAAAATTCCTCCCATAAATCTCCAGACTCTATTGAACCCAGCCCAACTAAGGAATCACCCCCTCGTGACTCCCTAGAGAGTAGTCCTGTAGAGCTAAAAAGCTACCCATTCTTCCCACTAGGTCCTCCTAGTAAATCCTCTAGCCATCCAGAGCCCCCCAGAGATGCAGAATTCCCCCAAGAAGCTTTGCGCAGTAGGCTGCTTCGAGACCATGAGGCTAGTGCTGATGATGACAGTTGTGAGCAGACATCTCAGATGACAAGCTCTGGTAAGAGTCCCCTCTCCCCTGATACTCCTAGTTCTGAAGAGGTAAGTTATGAGGTAAACCCCAACCCCCCCGATCATGCATTCCTCTTTGTTCTATCCAAACCGGCTGTCATCCCTGAAGACCCAGAAGATGATGATACATCAGACAGCCATGAAGCTAGGAGAAAAATCACTCCAGAGGAAGAGATGTTTAAGATGGCAGCCAAAATAAAAACATTTAATGAAATGGAACAAGAAGTGAAGAGCAAAAAGAAGTCTAGAAAAGATTTATTTTACCCAGCAGATGCCAAAATAGGGGATGACAGCTGTGAAAGTGAGAAGCTATCGCAAAGTGAATGTGGGCTCAGCACACCCACAGAAGATTCAAAGTTAGCTCTTTTTGTTGATCCCCTAATTAAAGTACAACCTCCCTCTCCTTTTCCAGCAGGTTTGCATGATGGATCCCACAGCAAAGAGGTCAAGAGCACATCATCAGCCAGTGTCACCTCAGAGGGACCTCACTCTGTCTCAGACCAGCATCATTCAAAATCCCAACTGAAAAAAGAAGAAAGTTACTCACTATCTGGGAAAACTGATAAAGACAGTAGCACTGCAAAGGCATCAACATCAAATACTAAAAATAGGACTGATGAGCAGAAGGAAGAGAGCTTAAGGAAGTCAAGAGAAAATAGAAGAGATGATAATGATGGTGAAGACTTAGGCATTAGCAAGCCACAGACAGGTATGCTAAAAAGAAGTAGTAATATAACAGATGAAGTGAAAGGAGATCAGGCTGGACTCTTTGAAACTGTTGTTACAAGTAAGACAAAGGAAGTTTTTAAACCAGAGGTCTGCATCTATGATGACACGGAGGAGGATGACGAGGCACCGGAACTTCCCAGGACTGAGTCAAAAGGTGTCACCGCAAGGGTATTTGCAGACTCTTGGTCTGCCATGCGCGAGGATGATGCCACTTTTGCAGCTCGTGTAAAAGAGGAGGAACAGAAGATATTGAATCTGGTTGTTGACCGTCAGTCTCTGCAAGCAACTCCAGACACTACGCCTGGTAGGACACCAACAGAAGAGAGCACTCCCACCAGTGAGCCCAATCCTTTTTTATTCCAAGAAGGGAAGCTATTTGAGATGACCCGCAGTGGTGCTATAGACATGACTAAAAGAAGCTATGAGGAAGAGGCCGTTGGCTTTGCTTTTTTCCAGATAGGTGAACAGCCTTTAGAGGAGCCTGTCTTAGAAGAGGCCAGACAAGAGAGTAAAAGATCTGCCGCAGAACCTGAAGTTGGCCTTAATCTAACACTAGAGGTTAAGATTGACGACAATGGGAAATCCAAAGACACACCTGATTCTCAGCTTCAGTCACCACCTGAAAATGATCAGCCAGGCTGTAAGGCTGATGCCTCCAAATCTAAAATCCCCAAAATGGGTGTTTCAGCTTCAGCTAAGCCTACAAAGAAAGATCAGGCATCCCCTGAACTTCTAGATGCAAAACCAGAGAAAACTTTAACTGAAAGATCCTTAGATCTAGAAAGTTCTCTTGATCAAATGATAACAAATGTACAAACAGCAGAAACTACTGTCACTAGATCAGTTTACTCTGAGCAGGGGCAAGAGTCCTCTGACTCTTCTCCAGAGGAACCACAGTCAGTAATAGAAGCACCCAAAACAACAGGAAAGTCCAAAGAAAGTGCTTCCGGTAGTGTTAAAAAAACTCCAGTCAAAGCACAAGCTAAGCCTGCTTCTCAAGTTCGGGGTAAATCAGCAATTCCTTCTCCATCTCATGCAGTTTCCTCTTCAACCACTCTTAAAAAAGAGTCCACCTCTATTTCAGACTCTAAATCTAAAATTCCTGTTAAAGCTAGCACTATCAAGCCTGACTCTACTGTCAAACGTTCTGAACATACCCAAGACAAAAAACTTAAGGTCCCTGTAAAAAAGGATACAAGGAGAAAATCTGAGACAGATGCGGGTCCCTCTGTGGATGTCAAAACCAAGACACCATCATCCAAAGCCAAGAGCTTCTGTGAGGGGGAGTCTCCCAAGTCATCTTCTAAAAGAGAACAGGGTCGTCCCTTGAGTGCTGAGTCAGCAAAATCTAAAGGTTTTCAGTCCAGATTGCCGATCCGGGGCAAAAGTGGTCAGTCATCTCATTCAACAACACCCACTAAAGAGAAAAGGGAGCCATTTAAAGAGCCCATTGAGTTCTTTGAAGAGATAAGTGATGAAGCAGCAAAACTTGTGGCAAGGTTGGCACAGGCAGAGACAGACAAAGAGCGACAAGTTGCAGCCACCATCTCAGATGATGAGAGCAGTCTCATTGATCCTTCAATCATAGAAAGAGAACATTTCCCAGAGATGCAGTTCCCTCCCTCAGGAGACATCTTTCCTATTAGACCACTGTGGGACGAACCTGTTGAGACACAGATGCAGCGAATCCCAGACGATAAAGTCCAAAGTCAAGGTATCCCCCAGTTTAAGGGGCTATTCTCTATCTCTTGTGCCTCATTAGTACGATAGCTGTAAAGGTGCTGCCTCTCTGTCTCTTGCTATTATGTCCTGTTGAATTTAAAAAAAAAAAAAAAAAGTTGCTGTGTTGCTTGAGCTGTATTTTTGTTTGTAATGATGTCTCACTTTCCTTCTATGTGTGCTGGAAATCTCAAGATTGACTTAAAGGCTTTATCCAACCTCTGAAAACAACTTAGTGACTAAACCCTTTAAAGATTAAAATGTGGATAATATAATAAACAATTACGTGTAATGGCAAAAATGTTGTCTATATTAAAGTGCTCGTGTACTCTGCACAGACACCTTATGTTCTAGGTTCTAGGTTTAGATCCATAAATAATCCTGTGTAATGAAACTGTTAGTAGGACACACAAAAAAGAAAGCCAGTGAAGATGTTTTATTTTGTCCCATCTGTGAATATAACGTATTTTGGAATACATTGCGGCTCTGACCGCTCATGGCTGTCTGGTGGTATTTGCAGTAGATCCACAGGATGAAGCAGAGAGAAAAGAGCAAATGTTGGCCGTTATAGCCGACCACCTGGGCTTCAGCTGGACTGGTGAGTGGCACGTAATCGCAGCAATGAAGCCCCCACGCTCAGAATATGCAGTACACTTTTAAAGCATATTTGGCAGGCCTTCAAGACACACCAGGCATTCAAGTTTATCTTCAAATCGTCATAATCGTTACTATGTGATCTTCTTCCCAACAGAGTTAGCACAAGAGCTTGATTTCAGTGAGGAGAGGATCAACCGGATAAGAACGGAAAATCCCAACTCACTTCAAGACCAAAGCCTTGCTCTTCTGAACCTCTGGACAGAGAGGGAGGGAAAGCTTGCCACAGGTCAGTGTTAAGTACCTGTAGTGCGTACGCAATTCTCAGAATTATTGCCTTATTGAACAAGTACGGCAATGTTGTTCTCAGCTTTAAAGTGAAACTTGTTTTTTTTTCTACAGAAGCAACACTTATCAAAAGACTGACAAAAATCAACCGAATGGATATTGTTCACCTTATTGACACCAGGACGTCTCAAGAGGAGACTTCACATACTTATGCAGAAATTGAGTGGACCATAGCACAGGACCATAGTGAAGGTACACAGGCTAGCCTTAATTTGAGGCAGGCTGATGATTTGGCTGTAGTTGAGCTTGTATAGAGAGTTCTACTTGACTGTTGTCCTTCAACCGCTTTACCTCTTTACATCCTCCCAGTCATCAGTGACGTGTTTAGGTGCAGAGTTATGGTTAGGTTCACATCTACCCATTTAAACAGGATTTACACATCTTTTGTATACCTAAATGGAAATCTTAAAACAGAAGAACTACATCAAGAGAATGGGTAATGTCTTCTAGTAAATGTATGCCTATTTAGCTTGTGGCTAAAATGCTTCTGAGTGATCTGCCAATAAGCTCGTGGATTTTGAGAGGTTAAAATTCCCTCACATGTACTAAGACTTCCTGTCCCCTATGCCCAATCAGGTTTCTCTGCTCTTCACGAAGACATTGACAGCCCCAGGCCTGGCAAGCGTATGGAAGCTGCAAAAAGAAGCCCGTGCTCAGGACAACAGGTACCCATGGTGTCAGCAGAAGACCTTTCATCCAGTTTGTCATCACTTCACGAGACAGCAGGGCGATCACCGACAGACTCCACAGCAACAGGCCTTCTTAGAACTGCTCAGAAAGAGAAACTACAAAAAGAAATGGAAACAACACAGTAAGTTACTCAGAAAGTTCGATTCAATGCGACCTCATTCACCTTACCACGTTTTTTTTTTTTTTTATCAACGATTGTGAACATGCTTTGCATTGATTGCTGACAGAGCTACAAAACGCACATCCAGAGAAGAAACAACTTATTTGGTTTTTATCTCAACGCTGAATTTCTGAGCTTTCTTGTCCTTTTTGCAGCTCATCACAAAGAATATATGAGGAAATGACAGACTTGGTACACACAGACAGTCTGAAACAAGTAAGTCCTTTCTTCACATTGTACCGCACCTCTCCCTATAATCTCCAGTCTCATGTGATCCACCCCATGTACAAAGGGCCACCCAAAGTATGTGCCCAGATTACCCCAGCATCACCCATCCTCACTTTTGAACAGTGTGATCATGAAAGTGGCTGCTGAAAATGAGGGGGCAGAGGGAGGAGAGGATTGGAGCCTAGAGTGTCTGCAGAGCACCCATTCTGGATACAGCGTTCATCATTTGTCACCGTTGTCTTGGGGAGAAACATCCAATAGTTCTCAAACAGGTGGATGTGAAAGTCGTCCATTGTCTGTAACTGATTTTGGAGACAGTTTGATTGAGTGTGAACAAGCTGAGCAAGACTTCCAGAAACTGTCCATGGAGCTTACAGAAACTGGTGACATTTCTGAAGAACTGTGCTTTCACACGACAACACACTGGAGAAGAAATGCTCCCTCTCAGTGTGATGACACAATGCACACATTCAAAACAAATGGCCACAAAACACATGGATGACATTTCACATCGACTTTATAAGGTCCTGTATGGATATGATGTTGAGATCGTGGATTCAGATAGTGAGGATGTGTCTTTATTACCTATGATTTCCTCCTCTGATGCAAATCAAGAAGTCAGGGAAAATGAGGTTCATGGAGCTGATGGGCAAACAAAGGCTGATGAAGACGTTTCAGAGTTTGTGGTTGAGAGCGATGTCTACCAGGCCTCTTGTACCCCACAGTGTTGACGTCAAATCCATTAAAAGCACGAATGAAACCCAAAATACAAATCAGGCTTTACCTGATCGTCCTGATGATGAGTACAATTTGGAGCAAATGCTGTCACTCAGACAGAACACACCTGAAAATGAGAACAAAGCTGCAACGCCAGTGGAGTTAATGTGTGAGTGTGATGGAGAGCGGGTTATCACTTCACTGTCTGATACTGAGAAAAGACCACTTTCTCCAGAGTCAGTGACCAAATGGAGGCCAGTGCCTCCAGAGCTCGGTAGACGTAGGCATTAGCAACATACTCCTTCCAAGTATGGGGCCAGTCCGTTATTATCATTTCTTCCTCAGAAAGGGGCAGTATCCACTGATTCTATTGGCTCTGTAAGGGATAATGAGCAGTCGCCTAATCCTGAAACACACACACTTTCTAGTGAAGGCACAACACTTGAAGTGGTACAAACTGCAGTTATTGTGGAAGAAGAAAGTGTTGACATGTCTGAGACAGAAAACATATGAAACTTCTGATGTAGAGAAAGAGTCTTTGGCTTTTGTACCTCATCAGCAGGTACCTTCGTCTCTAACACAGCACTCTGTGCCAGTCTGCAGTTTAGGTTCTGATGCGCACCACTGGCAAGCTCTATCCCTCCAAATCCATGACGCACAGTATGTAGGAGAAACCTTCATGGGTGAAATAGCTACAGGCCATTTTGATGGAACAAGGTCAGAATCTTATCTAGGTAATTCAGAGGAGACTGCTGAAGATAAACCTGCTGCTTTGCAATCAACTTTTTCCCAAAGATCCCACTCACATGATTCTGAAACAAAATATAGACCAATGTCACCAGAATTGGTAATGCTTCTAGGCACACTTAGATCCCATTCCTCCCACTCACTGAGCTCTGTAGACAGTCAGCGATCTTTAACACCAGATTCTCCTATTCCTCAGGAGATTGCTTCTTTTTCAGGACCTCATCGAGTTTATCACAGATCCGTGTCAGACAGAGTCAATCGTTCTGTCAGATCTAGAACTGGAGTCTGATTTAAAGACTTCACTCCTTTTTGAGGTCAGACCATCTTCTCCTGATTCAGCCTCGTCTGTGAACATGCACAGGGCCCTATCGCCTGATTCACCTACTCCTGAGTTTACCCCGTCTGTACCAGAACCTTTTGTAATTGCTGTATTGGATTGGTCTTCATCATTTGACTCAGTTGCCTCAGATCTAGAATATGGGTCTGTCTCTTTGGAATTGTTATTCACTGAAAACAGACCTTCCTCTCCAGATTCTGTTGATGAAGACAGGTGGCTTACACCTGACTCCCCCATCCCAGAGTTTAAAGTAGTTTTACCAGAAGTTTCTGTTTCAGACACACTGGAAAGATCCTCATCACCTGTTTCACTTTGCTCAGCTCTAGAATACGGGTCGGACTCTTTGGCATCATTATTTGCTGAGAACAGACCTTCATCTCCAGATTCTGTTGATGAAAACAGGCCACTTGCACCTGAGTCACCCGTTCCGGAGTTTGGATTAGTTTTACCAGAAGTTCCCGTTTCAGCCATGCTGCCAAGATCCTCATCTCCAGTTTCACTTTCCTCAGGCGGAGATTACGGGGCTCTGTCGGTGTGCTCTGATGTGAGACCGTCATCTCTAGCTTCAGGAGTTTCTGGAGATGACAGCAGTGGTTATTCACCAATACCCAAATTCAAAACAGGGCTTATTGAATCAATTTCTGATGTTGATCATAGATTATTGTCTCCTAAGTCGGTGATTTCAAATATTGAGTATGAGCAGTCAAGTGCTGAACAGAGACCTAAATCTCCTGAATCAGATGTATCAGAGACCACAGAGACAGCTGCTGGTGGTGAAGCTTTGAAGGCAGTTAAGGTGCCACTCTATAAACTTGTTTATGATGCTGAACTTTGGAAGCTAATTTCTCATATACATGACCCTCACTATGTTGGAGAGACATTTTTAAGCAAAACTGGGTTTTTTGAGAATGCTGGAACAAAAACGGAATATTTTCTGGAGGATTCAGGGAGGGAGGAGCAGATCATTGTCACCTGATTCTGAGTCAGAAAACAGACCTTTATTACTGGAGGAAATTGGATTAATAAGTACTCTAGGGTCTGATTCTGAAGAGTCTTTGAAAGATATCTGCTCAGATTCCCAGTTCCTCAGTTTTCCAGTTACTTTGCTAACATTTCACAGCCTTGCCCATATTCACCAGAGTCAGTTGTGTCAGCCGAGGAATCAGACCTCTGCGTGTCCATGGTTTTCAACAGAAGCAGGCCTTCATCGCGTGGTTCAGCGATATCTGTAGACGAAACCATTCCATTATTACCTGATTCACCCTTACAAGACTTCAGACCTTTAGTGCCTGAGTTGCTCACAGCTGCCTTTGGATACAGGTCCACCTCACCAGAGTCGCTGCTTTCAGATATTGAATATGGCTTTTCCACTTCAGTGGCCTTTACAGATGACAGAGCAGACACACCTCAGTCAGTTACATCCATGCTTGAAGACGGGCTGTCAGCAGCGGATGCAACATTTAGGGCACAGCAGATGATATGTCAGCTGTACGACCCTCATTATGTAGGAGAGAGTTTTGTAAGCAGAGCTGAGTTGCTTGACAGTGCTGAGATCAGTACAGAATACATTCCACTTGACTCGACTGCAGAAGAGAGACGATTTCCCCAATTGTCTGCCTCACTTCTTGAATCGCCAGTGAAACCTCAAAGTTCAGGATCTTCAGAACCTGCATCAGATATAGAAACTAAGCACTTAGATGTTTCAGTTTTTGCTGCTGAGCTGTTTAACCCAGGTAAAGCAGAAGCTGTGTTAGCTCCTGGGAGTAGGTCATCATCACCTGTTTCATCACCTACACTTGCGTTAGACACTGAATTGGAACTTTTGGAGAGGCCATTTGTTGAGGTGAAGGGGAGATCATTCACATCAGATTCTGAAAATGAGTTCAGGACACTTTCGTTACCTGATGCAGTCGCATCTATCGATGAAAGCCCAGCCCTGTCACCGGATTCACCTGCAGCTCAGGTCATAGCAAGAGCAGCTGAACGTTACCCATCATTTGTTGAGTTTAGGTCAACAGTTATGTCTGATGTTAAGTGTTCACCTTTAACTAACCCCTCACTTGAGACTGAAGGTAAGCCCGTTATTGTAGCATCATTAGAATCAGAAGCTGAAGAGAAACCTTTGTCACCTGACTCAGAATCAGATTATAGAATTTCCTCACCTACATCACTGATGTCAAATTTAACATCATCTTCTGTATTAGCTGGCTCCTTAAACAGAAGCAAAAGTCTTTCACCAGATTTCCCTATGTCAAAGTTTAGACTGGTTCCCTGTGTTGATGCCAGCGCTCACAGGTCATCCTCACCTGAATCAGTGTCTTCAGAAACAGAATACGCTCCTCTGATTTCACAGATGTTTGATGTTGAGGACAGGCCAGACTCCCGACAGTCAGAGGTGTCTGACTCTGACCTTAGATGTTTGCCTCCTGACTCTCCACTACCCCAGTACACCATGAGTGCTCCCATTACATTAGCATTAAAATACAGATCCCCATCACCTGGATCAGTATATTCAGATCATAATGTAGAGACAGATTTGTGTGTCCCATGGCTTTTTGAAGAAAGGGCAGAATCTCCTGATTCAACAGCATCAGAAGATAAATTCAGACCTCTTTCACCAGACTCACCAATTCCTGAATTTACACAGGCTCTAGAGTCATCTGTATCACATGCAGGCTTCAGATCTTGTTCACCTGAATCAGTGTTGTCTAATTTTGAAACAGAATTATCTTCCCTAATGGTCCCAGAAGGCCACCCTTCATCTCCTGAATCCTTACCATCTGTGAGTGAATACAGGAGACTTTCTTCTGATTCCCCTGTGCCTGACTTCAGTCAGGCTTTGCTAGACACAAATATTGGTGCCAGCGCTCACAGGTCATCCTCACCTGAATCAGTGTCTT